>JAJMSQ010000020.1:0-267864 GCA_030578595.1 Saccharomycopsis guyanensis
CTCGCTCGGATGGCGGTCTGCGACCGCGCCACACACGCAACCCCCCCAGGGTTTTGTGTTCAGCGCGGCCCATATCGCGCATGCGCCCGTGGCGTTGGTACTGCTGGCGTCGGTACCGCCTGGAGCACCCCCGACGACGTCGTTTAATTTATTATTTACAGCGGAAGGTTGTTGGACGTGTATATTGTGAGTACCCCCATTTTTATATTCGTAGCGTAGGTATTTATATTTCTACTTTTGGTGGTTTCTCCCACACTAAATTTAATATTCCATTGGCTGTGGTCGGGACTTCTGGAAAAATACGTCTTTACAAAATTCTAAAACACCTCGTTACAATCTATAAATTACCGTGGGACTACATCCACGTCTTAACTACCACCCCACCAACTCCCAACATCCCGACTCCTCCTGGGGGCGCTACACGCTTCGTCGCACACACCCGGACTGGGGGCTTGGGCTGGGCGGCTCTGGCGGTGGCTCTGGGCGGGTCGCTGGGCGGGTGGCTACGCGGCCTGGCTGGGCGGCTCACGTGGCTTACGTCAGCGACTGGCTGGGCGGGTCGGGGTCGGGGCTACGCGGGGTTACGCGGCTCTGGCATGCACCGCCATGCACTGATGGCAACGACCCACCGTTTTGGTGTGTGCTCTGGGCGGCGACTCTCGGCGGCTGCTCTCGGCGGATCTGGGCTACTGGCTGGGCGGGTCTTACGGGCGGCTCACGTGTTGCTGGCCGTGCATGGTTCATGCATTGCTATGCACTGATGGTGTGCTCTGGGCAGTATTGCTAGGCGGCTCACGTGCTGCTGGCCGTGCATGGTTCATGCATTGCTATGCACTGATGGTAACGACCCACCGATGTGGCTCCTCTCGGGAGCTGCGTCGAACGGGCCTCAGCCCACATGATTCTATTGTTATATTTAAGACACACGTTGACGCACCTCAACGCCCGTCGCACGTCATAGAATTGCAGCAACCATTAAAATGCCAGATTTCAACGGTCAATATCTCAACGGATATCTTTCAGATGGCACTCGTAGTTGTGGCAATCGAGAGATCCAAACCCGGAGTACCGCCCTCCCTTTTTAAATTTCCCAGATCTCCTTTCGTCGTCCCTGGGTCACAGCCCAAAGAAACAGGCTCTCCCCTGGAACGACCCGCCCCCCTGGCACCCGCTGGCACCCGCTGCCCGCTCCGCCGCTTCTCCCAATTTGCCCACTTTGTGCACCAATATCTCCATCACTGCGCCAGCTACGAAAAAACTAACCAATTCCACGGACTCCCCGGCATTTCCTCTACCTGCTTGCCAACTTGCAACTCGCCAGCTCCACCCGAATATTTCTCCCGCTTTCCCAGCGATCGCCCGCCCGCGCTGCATTTCATTTTTCATGCACGAAATTCCCGGCCTGGCCACAATTTCGACCTTTGAATTTCGCAATTCTGACGCACGCTATGGCTATTTTGGGCCCTCCCGACTCTAAATAGGCAATTCTAAACGCCCCCGCACCAAAAACAATGAAATTTCAACCCCTGCTAACGATTTAGACCCCATATGCTCTACCAGCAGCGCCTAACAAACTTTACTAAATATATTTGCTAACGATTAAGGTTTTTCGTGATCCATAACATATTCCATTAAAATGCTTCAGCTATCGTGGTCGGATTGAGTCATTTATTCCGGACAGTTGTGCCAACGACCGTCTGAGCCGTGGCTGTTGCCTCCACTGAGAGTGCTTGCAGAAGTCTCGATCGGACTACCTACTCTGTTAATAAACGGTCAGATCCAAGACACTCAAACCGCACATTCTGTATCCTACTACACAAATGTCACCAGTACGTGAAACATTGTCTAAACAAATATTATGTCCTACCTCATGGTACAATCGCCTTTGCATTAGTCCACAGAAACACTCGCCCAGGGCTCGCAACCGGCATAGAGATCGTACAACTGCAAGATGCATGCCTTGAGCAGCGCTACAAAGTAGACACCCAGAGTATATTTAATAACACGTTACACAGCTTAAAGTACTCAAATCAAAACACGCTAGCCTACGCTGGGTAGTTGACTTTGTTCCAATCAACGCCTGGATACTCGTTGGGGTAGTTGATTGTGGTCCAGTCAAGGGTCTTGAAGTTGATCTTAGTCATGGACACCGCGTCCCAGTTGACTTTGTCCCAGTCGACCTTGGCCCAGTCGACGGCGTCCCAATTGACCTTTTCCCAGTCGACCGAGCTCCAGTTGACCCTGCTCCAGTCTACGCTGGTAGTGGTAGGGTCTGGCGGCTCAGTGGTGGTTGGCACAGTGGGATCGGTGAAACTTGCGTCTCTAATCTGCACGTCCTTGCAGTCATCATTGATCTTGGTGTACAAGATTCCAAAGCGCGTAGACGAGAATCCAAACGGATCGCCGAAGTTCTTGCAGGCGTAGTAGGTGCGACGCTCCCCGTTTTCCAAGAGGTACCCGCTGTCGTCGAAGGACCATCTAATGCTGTTCGGGACGACCGAGACTTGAAGGATCTGAAGTTCGAACGACAACCTGATGGTGACAACTCGTGTGTGACTGGCGATAAGAGAGCCCTCGTCCGCGTTGTAGTCGAACTCCGGGCCCTCATAGTCGCTCAAGAAGACGTAGTTGATGCCGGTTCCCTCGTGGATCCACGTGAACTCCTTGTTGTCGACCTCAGCGTCGGCCGAGGAACTCTTCAAGCGGAGGGCGCTTGCCGTGAGAGCGAAGGCGGCGAGTAGAAGGTTTTTTGCGAGCATGTTGTGGTAGAGAGGTTGGTAGAGAGGTTGGTGCGTCGCTCTTTTTATGCTGACAGTACCGATGTGATGGAACAATGGGCCAAAGAGGGGGTGACGGCTTGGCGTCACACGTGGAATGCCAAGCTTTGCGACTGACCTGAGCCCCAAGGAGTGGTGATGTGGTGAGCTCTGCTGGCAGGATTAAATATCAGTAGTTTCGGCAAACGAGAAGGAGCGATTTGCGGCGCAGGGACCCGATATGCAGCATTGTGGTTTCACAGCGTGCGTCGAAGGGACGCATAGAAGCGGGAAAAGTATGGAGGGCCAGCATTCAAGTACTTTTTCTCCATGAGTATTGTCGATGGAGAGTTGTAGTTAGTGGGAATCGATTTATTTTCAATTGTTCTATATGTATATTTGGGTAAAGAACTAGATCCTGCTTATTCTAGCTAGTGATCGTCATTCTATGTTGGACTAGATTTGGGACAGATGTAGAGCGACTAGTCTCTAGTCCGTCTGTACCTTCAGTTGAGTTACTGAGTGATGGATCAATACTATGATTAGACATTGTCGGATAGTATGATAGAACTTATTATTGTATATTGGTCAATCTCTATTGAGCCTTACAAATTGCACTAAGTTCTCTATCTTCTTCTTCTATGTATTATGGTGATTTCTAGGTCCTTTTATAGTTGTCCAGAATACCGCTTCAGTCTAAGGGTATTTCTGTTTCCGTCGTCGGTAGATCGTCGGCCAGGTGTGCGGTAGACCGTCAGCCTGGTGTTTAGTAGACTGTCAGCCTGGTGTTTCGTAGACCGTCAACCTGGTGTTTAGTTGACCGTGTTTCACCTCTTTTCTATCGGTATTAGGTCGACCATCATTCCTATGGTATTTTGTCGACCAACAGTAAGCGAACACACTTACACGGCTCAGATCGTCCTGACCTCGTGATGGTGTGGCATATTATTTATGTCTCGAATATGAAACTGACTTTGATTTGTTTCCCTCATCTCAACATTTCGAAGTGGCGACTTGCTCGCACTGGATAATATTTTGAGCCATGGGCGGTGCATCCCGAGTACACTCATGTGGAGGTACTTCGGGCCGGAGACATTATCTGCTTTCTTGCAGTATCCCATATATAGTACCTGCAAACTGATATCCGTGGGTTGCGTGCACTAATCTATTCTTACTTTTTGGAAGTACCTTCGCATGTCAGGAATGTCACACTGCGCAGCTGCATGGAGACAGCATGCGGGTTGTCAATGTGTATTTTAAGAACAACACGCGAACCGTTGTTTCTAGAAGCTTCAAATAGTACCCGTACGCATGGCCATATTCTCGCCCACTATAAAGGTAGAGGTGCTCTGGGAGCTGCCATTCTTAAACATATGCTCCGGCTCAGGCTTTCCGCTGAAAACTTGAAGCTGCAACTGTAACCTGCCGTGCGCCGATTATGTCTCAACGGAACATTGGTACCTCGTTGCGTGTCGGTACACCAAACAGCTGTACGCAAAGCATAGTTGAAAAGCGGACAAATAATTCCTTCAACCTAGTGGCAACGGCAACGGCGACACCAGTGGCAAAGAAGAGAAGGTCTTCAATCACCATAGGTGGCAACGGCAAATGAGACAAGGTGGCAAATAGCCAAAGGCTAAACCAGAATCTGGAAACTATAAAAGGACCCAGATATCGCCTCAAGTAAATGGGAAGAGAGAGAAGTTTATACATATAGATCCTATAAGTGTTTACACAATCATAGAATCAGCTTTCAAGTACAATACAAGTTCCACTAACAACAGAACATAGGAAATGTCTAACAACTCTATCGAGTCAGACCCAAGTAATGGTACACCCGGATTAGAGCAAAACCTCGGTGCGTCCAGCCCAAATCTAATCCAACATGGTGCGAGCTCTGCGGAACAATTCGTGAAACTACTGGACGTTGAACAACTCATAAAATATCGACCATCAGACGAAGATGTCATACTGAACCTTCCAAAATTGGAATCCGAGGACTTTGTTCTGTACCATAAATGGGCTACCAGGATTGAAAGCTATTACGGGATGGAAAGGATCCGTTATCTCATCGAGAAAAGGCATGATGTCGAGAAAAGAGGACACGATGTCTACAAAGCAGAAAAAGCTCTTCGGAGTACTGTTTCGGAAGAGTATCAAGCACTCTTCAAAGAAGAATTAACTGCGCCTAAAGTTTATGATGTGTGGCAGAGCTTGAAAGTGAAAATGGATACCGATCCTGACTTACAGGAAATAAAGAAGCTGTTCCTAGCAAACATGCTGAGCAAAGGAGCCGTCAAGATTGAATGTGCCATGAGAGATTACATGGACTTTCTAATGCGAGCAGGTCAAAAGCCAACACTTAAACAAGTGATAAACGCTTACATTGAAATAAATCGAGACTGCACACATTACTTGTCCTCCAACTTGCCGAACGCGACAACCTTCGATGAGGTTAACACATACCTCAAACAAGACGCAAGACAAACCAGCCTAAACGTGTTAGAAGTCAATCACAATGAGAAGGCTGAAGTAAACCACAATGAGACAAAAAGTCAAGAAAGGAATGGAAAATTCAAGAACAATAAAAAAGGACCCTTCAATAAGAGACCTTTCTGTCCTATTTGTCTACGCCAGTTGCCTAGGCATCCCAAACGGGCACCTCAAACGCTGGTCACAAGGCAATTGGCAGCACGGTTTCAATCTGTCAAGGCGCGGCCAGTTCGGTCTGAGTAATAATACTTAAAGGGTTCTTTGCAGGGGCATAAAAAGTATCCTTGCCCTGTCAGTGGCTTATTTGTGAATGACCAAGACTCCTCCTCCGACACCAGTCTCTGCCTAGAGATCCGACGATGATATTATTCACTGTGCTGACTCTCAGATGCTCTACATTGGTGAGGCCCAGTGCTTATGCGGGGTCCTTGTCGGAAACTCCAGAGAAAAATACGACTCTGCCAGGTCAATTAATACTTCATGTTTTTACGGCTAGAGGAGGGGATGGTATGTGAATGTCGAGCTTGGAGGTTCTGACAAACAAACAGTTGCACTACAATTAAGAACTACAGAAATAGTTAGTAGAATTCCTGTGGAAAAGATCTGGGGCCAAAATCGCCTGTCTCGGATCTTAACTTCAACTATATGTCGCCGATTGGCTGGTTACCGAGCTTGTTGGCAGCAGCTGATGCTGCTAGAAAAGTGAAAGATTATGTCTTTCCGCCCAAAGCTTTCAATCCCTATTGGCATGCTGTATCAATCCTATTAACAGGAGGAGAAAAAGGAAGTAGGATATTCGCTTGGGATAGCGTATAGGATAGCGTATACCGACAACATCAACTTAGACATGGACGTCGGGCATGGAACCCCGAAAATAAGGAAGGTTCAACTTTTCTGAAATTGCAATGGGAATGGGGCCCCTACCACGATACACTTTCGTTACTTCTTCAAGCTGCAGGGAATCATTCCGCCCATCTCGCTGTCGGTAGAGATTTCAGTTTCAGAATTGCAGAATGTATTCCAATGTTTCCACTGTTAGATGATGGGTTTGGCAAGGGCTGGATCACAGATGTTGAGGAAATAAGAGTAAACAATGACACAATCTTATCTGACTCGGCATTGCACATCAAAGTTGAGAATATGATCTCTATAATTGAGAATGGGGCCTGAATCAGATTCAATAATGCTTTGCACTTTAGCCACACCTGGATCAACCTGACCACCCACTCGAGCGTTGCAGAGTTCCCTGCATTGTTAATTCCCGACACAGTGGCATTATCTCACTTATATAATATGGAAAATTCATTGTCTTATCTTATTCTTGAAGAACCTGGAACATGCTACTTAACGGTTGTTCCAACTCACCAGAGATGGGTGATACACCTAGGACACCAATAAAGGACACCAATTTTTTCGGACCATCTATTTTAGACTCGATAGCGATGGAGGCGCGAAAGAATCTGGATTGGCCGTCTTGCTGCTGTTGCAAAGAATGCAGTGTACGCTTGGAAAGACCTCTCTTACCAACCTCCGCTAAATTACTAAGGTTGTTAGCGGTACTTCGTCCACTCTTGAGCCGCCTTTGCCAACTGACACCAGTCCCTCTTCATATGATTCTCTTCCTACATATGAATCTCTACAGACTGCTCTTCACTTGATCTAAATTTGCAATTCCCCATATAATATCAAACCTCATTGGGAAGCAGACCTTCTCCTAACTTCCCTTTCATAGTGCCAGTTAAATTGATATTTTCCAGTAGCTCATCTCAGCTTCACCACTCAATTCCTAGTGACAGAGTTGTCTCTATTCTATTAAAACTCTTGCAGACCTGCCAACACACCTGTCTACTCTCTTCAGTTTTCGGGAACCTAGCAATGAAAGGCCTCTAGAGTCGTTAGGAAAGGGTTCAGTGCATATCAGTGATCAGATGACATCTCGAATGATTCAATGGATTCTATCAGCCATGGCGTGTAATCTTATGCCCAATAGAATACCCAAACACGCGGTGATGGGCATCTTTGAAGTATTAGTGATCGAATGAAGAGCGCCTCACAAAAATAGAGTCCAAGGCTGATTAGGTCCCATGATTAATGCAATTTTGTCGAACCCAATATATATTATTTGTAAGAGATTCAGTTCCAAAATTAAGAGAACATACTGTTTCTTCCAAACTTGAGTACATGGCATTCTAGGTGGCAGAGCTGAGTCGTTCACGTACAAGAGACTGGCAGTGAATCTCCATGCTTCTCTGGAAGTGAGCCCCTCGATTTGTATAACGTCACGACAGCAGCGTGCTACTGCGGTTAGATGACACACTCGTCAAATTACGTTTCTTGGAATATCATTAACCAGGTTTTACTGTATGCGGATATCGTTCAGCAGTAACCTGTCATATCGTCTAATTACCAATGAAATCCTGGTGTACAAGGAGTATCACATCGGACGCAAAAAAGAACACCCATTCAAGTGACACTTAGACGCTTCTTAGAAAGATCCTTTTGTCTCGCCATGGAACCGAGAAATGGTGGATTAATTGCAAACTGTTCGCAATTCCAGTGATACTCTTCATGCATAATTAGATGTGCTTTCACTGATTTTCATTCTAGGCCTCCAATCAAATGACCAAGATCCCTAAAGTACTAAATGATCTCCCATATTTGCTCTATTATCCTTTGGATTGTTGCATAAACCCATCAGTGGCCGATTTAAATGGATTCATGTTCTTATATTATGGCTGCTGTTGACCGTATCGAGATATTTCATGCCTGAATTCTATCGTGGATGTTGGTGGCTTCGCGAATATATCACACTCATCATCATTAAAGCCTCCACCCCGCCGAATGGTCTCGTAATACTTTCTGTAGGAAGAAATCAGAACTCTATTGGCAGAGTATATACCTCCAACAAGACGGTCACACACAGGATCGTGAGTGAAGTATACATAGGAAAATTACTAAGCGATCCATAATAGTGAACGACTGGGATTGACCAGAAATGAGGAAATGTGGCCCAACATGGATAGCTGACGCAGGGGCTGTGAAAAAACAACACTTTCCTGAGACATCTTATGAGACATCCCGTGTGACATCAGCTATATTAAATAATATTTATCCCAGGGATCAACTGATTGGTCGTGATATCCAATACCCTGAACCGTCGAATGGAGAATTGCTGAACAGATACGGCCCCGTATCCAGCGACTGTAGTGCAATAAACTTCATTGCAGAAACCTGATTTACCACCACCGTGTTACGACGATTGTCTGCCAACTTTCTTAGCGTGTTTACTTTTTTGGTATTACTGGAATCGACTTCTTGACAGGGTTTCGCACCCAACCATCGTACCCAGGCCAGTGTAAGCACGGTTTTAGATTGTCACTGCAGATAAGCCAGCATTGGCAATTTCTCAGTTGCCCTGCCTATTTAACTCAACTTCCTAACAATCCGTAATGCTCGACACGATAAACAGAATGATAGGTGGAAGTCTGTACAACCTCAAGAGATTTACCTCGAATTGAGTTGTAGCCTCAGTTGGAAGTATGCAGCTTCGGAAGCAATTCCGCACTTCTATTTCAGGGCTCTGAGTGTTACTGTATTCAGGTCGGGTCCACATAACCTTACAAACAGGCTCACAGCGATTGACTCCAATTCGTGTTTCACCCTAACCGGAATAATGAAAACAAGCCTCAGACCAGCCTCCTTGGCTACAGTGACTATGATATAATATAAGCTCACTAGCGTGCTGCTTGTCTGATCCTCCCCTTTCGCATTTATTACGTAAGTCCCCTGCTACAGAATAATGGTAAACGACGTACTACTGCCTGAAAGTTGCTCATCCATATAATTATAGCAGCAATCCATTTTACTGTTACATCATTCTTTTAACCAGAAAGTCAGCGTTGAAGCCATCCCTTGAGTTTTTGTCTGCGCCGGTACCCTGTGCAAACAGCCAAAAATCTGCAGTCGGAGGCGGGCAACTGCGTCTGCCATAGAACTGCCAATTTCAATTATCTCATCAGATTGACCCAGCTTTTCACCGGCCACTATGAAGAGCAGAAGCAAATATAGCCACAGTGGGTGCATCAGTTGCAAGAAAAGCAGCATAAAATGTGACGAGACTCTCCCCAGCTGTGTCAATTGCCAGAGGAAAGGCATTCAGTGTGAATATAAATACAAGGTATTCGTTTATCAGCCGAATCAGCCGTCGAATAAGAGGCGGAAAAAGTTCAAGCAAATGGAATTGACCGAGCCCAAGCTAGAAGATACCAAGAAAGCCTTCAACTTCCAGAATGTCTCGTTTGAGGTGATTGAAGAGTCTATTGGGATGTTGAGGGCCGACTTCAACGACCGGACTCAAAGCTTAAAAGAAGCGGTCAAGGAGCACGAGCTTGAGTGTCGCGAGCTTGATACCCTCAGCACTAATACTGCTTTTGAGTCTCCAAAATACGTCAAGTACTGGACCCCTTATTCCAAAGAGCGCTATCTCCAGCTATCAGAGAAATTAGATGCGGTGGGGGCCAAGACCAAAGACGTCCATTTCCACGAATACGACCCTGAAGTGCAGGAGCTTATATGGCATGCCTTCACCAATTCAAAGCAAGTTTTCAATTTTGTGTTGGTACCAAACGACGAGGAGAACTGCTTAAGCACCTGGTGTGCTACGTTTGCCCCAATGTATGCTATTGTTCCGCTCACAGTCAATGCAATCACATCTAATTTGTTGGATATCAAATGTTCCGACGATCGCTGGGGTTGCGTGCTACAGAGAACTATGAGTGTCGCGCTCACTAATATTTCCAAAAGGGTTAGCGAGTGCGACTCGTTTTCCGAAATGACATGCTATCTACTTTGCATCTTGTTCTTGTTTTCGGAGCGATCTGCGACACGGGGTGATGCATGGCGTCTCCATTTGCAAGGTGCTTTTGCAATTTTGGAGAAATGCGATGCTTTGTATGCCGAGGCTTCTAAATCAATGGATCTCTTGGACCCCGTTATGAAGCATGCTGTCCATATGTATTCGTTCTCCAAGAACTGGTTTGTGAGTTCCGAAACACTAGCGTGCTTATCCGCCCCAAATGGTGGTGCCATTAAAGACTTAGGCAGATCCCGGGTCCAGCTCGGCTATGACGGGTTCAGAGACGGTGACGGTTTTCTACTAGGGGGCTTTAACCTTATGAAAGGTTATTCTCAGCTGCTCACACCGGTGTTTGTGGAGATCATATTGTACATCATCAATTTCAAGCAGACCGAAGGTATTTCCCTTAGTGGAAGTGAAGGGGTGTTACATAATCTACCTCACAGCGAAGAGCGAGCTGCTTTGGGAAAAAAGCTACTTGCGGACATTGATCGGGTTGAACAGGAGCGGTTTGACTTTTTGGATATCAAAGATTATCGACTCCGGGCCTACATGCGGGCCTGTAACTCCTGTTTTTGTTGTGCGTTGAGGATATACATCTACTCTGTTTTCCTTGGGAAATCCATCTATGGAGATGAGGTTCAGCGCTCGGTGCAGATTATAGAAGAGCAACTACTCACCACCCTGAGAATCCAAATATATGGCCTCTGTATTCACTGGCCGCTTTTCATGGCGGCATTATGTGCTCCACCAGGGGTTCAACGCTCGAGCTTCATCGACACCTTGAAGACAATCTCCGATAATGGAACGTATGTTGCGCGAAACACCGTCGAGAGAGTGGAACGGTGCTGGAAAGTCATCGATAGCGGTGGGCTCATCGAAGAAAAAGACTACGACTGTATAACAATGTAATAGAATTCCTACAGCTAATATAAACTAGAAACAAAGCGCAAATATAAAGATATTGTAGACTATTAGTCCAGAGATTTACCCTGCAACTCGATAACATGTTCTCTGGACAAAGTAGTGGCAATAGGGTCCAAGTCGATGTCATGTTGGGTGATCTGAGAGTAAGGGACAATCTTCTTCTTCTCGCATTCCTCGTCAAAGAAAGCATGGAAGTAGTCGTACTCGTCCTCTTCCTCGACATTCTCGTATGGCCAAATGTATCCACTGACACTGACCAAGAAGAAAGCAGTGCAGAACTCAAAGATAGTGTTACCGTAGTAGTAGTTTTGAATTCCGGTGCTGATCTTGATACTTGGGTTGGCACCGTGCATCAAGCCTGGAAGACCTGGTGCAAAAGCAATAACCCAGATAAGCAAGTTACGGTAGTTGACACCTTTCCAGTACCAGTACTTTCCAGTAGGACTGTCGGTGTACAAATGAGACAACTTGAGGTGCTTCTTTCTGACAACCCAGAAGTCGGCAACGATGATACCAACAATTGGCGACATGAACACCGAGAACGAAGACATAACAGTCACAAAAGTGGAAGAGGTGTTATAGAAGTCCCATGGTTGAACCACCCAAGACAAAAGTGCAGTGATAATAGCACCACGCTTGATAGTAACGTATTGTGGGAACAAACCAGCCATGTCCATACCACCAGCGTAACCGTTACCCATAGTGTTGAAAGTGATCTGAGAAATAGTGAAAGTCAAACCACAGAAGAAAGCAGCAGCACGGGAAGTGGCACTGTAGTCTTGCTCGAGCCAGTACATGATGATCTGGTTAGGTTGCCAGAACTCCTCGCCGTATCTACCCTTGACAGCAGAAGTAGCAATAAGTCCCATCAATGGAATGATGGTTCCAATAACAACCAAGGAGATGATGGTACCCCAGAACGAAGACCAAGTCTTCTTTGAGAATCTGGTGAAGTCAGATTGGTTGGAAACACCAGCAGAGAGAGATCCGTACCAAGAAGAAATACCGTAGACCCAGTACCATCCACGAGTAGAAGAACTCATCGGCTCACTAGAGCTCATCAAAGGACCGTTGCTGCCACCGTTACGAACAACTGCCCAGATGGTCATGCCCATCATACAGAAGAAAGTAAGGGTACAAGCAACAATCAAAGCCTTGTTGAACCGTTCAGGCTTAATCAACAAAGGAGGGATGGAAATGAGTTGGAAGATAACGAACCCAACCAATTCCTGAGTGGTCATGTTGACCGACTCTGGAATGGTGTTCTTCATGTTCAAGTAACTCTTACTCCATGAGGAAAAGATACAACTCAAACACAAAGAACCAAGGTAAGACTGGGACCCAAACCAGACAATCGATAAGATAATTCTGATAATGATACCGATAGTGGAACCTCTAATACCAAAAACAACACGTTGCGAGATGGTGTAACCAATGTGGAAGTATCCACCAGGAGCAGCGTTCAAAAGAGCAAGACAAGAAATAATGATGTTACCAATGAGGATAATCCCCATAGTTTCACCAACCGAGAGTCCCAAGGAAAGCAACGAAGAAGCACCGGTCCAAGTCGAGATAGTGACATTGGTGATAGACCAGTAGAAGGCAAGAGACCAGACGCCCCAGATCCGTCTTTCAGGACCCATTGGCACAATGTCTTTGTTTCTCAAGTAGGTGACTTTTTCAACACCATCACCAGGAGTGACCTTGATGAGGTCGAGGGCCTTAGCAAACAGCATGGGGAATTGACCAGGAGGGGAATGTTGACAATAAGCCAATAACCTAACGGTCCGGTCAATATATATTTATATATTGGGGATAACTAGTGCTCCGATCCCGTAATCACCTCAGTATTCGATCAATGTTGATTTTGAAATATTGCGTCGCCCGCTGATAGTAAAATTTTCCCAGGAAGGAAAATTTTGCGACATAACCATGGTCAGCTGCACGGGAGGACCCCCAGGCTTTCGTAAACCGATCATTTATCTCATAGGTAGATATCATCAATTTGGGGCGAGTTTAAACCAAGCTACCGTTATCGATGTTCCGACACCACCACTCATGTAGGCCGCCAGTAATCAAGGTAATCTAGGGTGTAATTATTTAGTCAATCAGGCATGGTGGGGAGCACGCAATTGTCCACAGCTGTGCCTGGCACCCCAAGGTTATGGAACTTACATTTCATCTTACAGCTGTGGGCTGCCAACGCTATGTCAGATAAACGGTGTCTTGGCGGGTATGTAGTCCTCAAATCCCAGACAGACTGCTATCTCGGTATAATTACCGTTTGAGGCGTTAACTGTTCGGTTCCGAGACTTGTCAGCGTGTGGCTGCTGCATGGACTAAAAAAGTGAATGCCGATTTGACCAGTTTTCCGGTGAACTAATGCTTGCACCCCAAGGATTCGTGAGAGATAAGACAGCCCAGCGAAACAAGCAATAATTACGTCGCACTTGAGGCGTAGCCGGTTGTCGTCGGAGTTTCCATTATCGTTATCTCCAGACGAGTTCCTCAGAATCAGCTGCGACGCAAAAGTTGCCTAGTCAAGTAATTGTTGGTCCCTCTGCCCACCGCCCTCGCAAAAATTACCCCATTCTGCAGCAGCGAAATCTACCACTTCTACTCCACGGTTATCCACGCACTCTGGTTTATATATCCCACGGTTTCTTCAATGTCCACCCAGCAAACATACCATCCTTCATGAGCCGCAAATCCTTGCTTATCGGAATCGACGTTGGTGGGACCAACACCGACTCGGTGTTGCTCGATCCTGCCCAGTTCAACAACGAGAACAGAGGGGTGCTTGCTTACCACAAGTCTTCGACTACTGCTGACGTATCGGAAGGGATCTCCCAGGCCACCGAGGAGTTGTTCAAGCAGAGTCCTGAGTACTCTCCTAAGGACGTCTTGGCCATTACTATTGGTACTACCCATTTCATCAATGCTGTTGTCGAGCAAGACAAGGCTCGTCTTGAGCCTGCCGCAGTCATCAGAATCTGCGGACCTTACTCCAAGGGAACATACCCGTTCTCTGACTTCCCTGCAGGGCTTGCTAAGATCATCAAATGCTACACTGCCTACGTCAATGGTGGCCACAGAGTCGACGGCAATGAGATCCAGCCTTTGGACGAAGAGCTGATTCTCGAGCATGCTAAGAAAATCAAGGAACTTGGCATTAAGTCCGTTGCTATCATGGGGATCTTCTCGATGATCGACAAGAGCCATGAGAAGCGTGCTGCTGAGTTGGTTCGTCGGGTGATTCCTGACGGGAACATTGTGATGTCCCACACCGTTTCTGGTATTGGTTACTTGCCAAGAGAGAACGCAACTGTGTTGAATGCTTCGATCATGTCGTTTGCTGCTAAGATCATCGGATCGTTCATCAAGTCGGTCAGATCTCTTGGATTCCAATGTCCTATTCTCTTGACTCAGAACGACGGAACTGTCTTGACTGTCAACGAAGCTCTTGAGACTCCTATCCGGACATTCTCTTCTGGTGCTACCAACTCCATGAGAGGTGCAGCTTTCTTATGCACCAAGGAGAAAGAGATTCATGGCAAGAGCATCATGGTGGTTGACATCGGAGGAACCACTACTGACGTCGGACTTCTTTTGCCATCGGGATTCCCAAGACAATCGTCTTCTCACTCTGAGGTTGGAGGTGTTCGTATGAACTTCTCGATGCCTCATGTTGAGAGTATTGGTCTTGGTGGTGGGTCGATTGTCAGAGAAAACAAAGGTGAGATCACTGTTGGTCCAGACTCTGTTGGTGCTGACATCAAGACCAGAGCTACTGTGTTTGGAGGTAACACTGTTACTTCTACTGATGTGACTGTTGCTATCACTGATGGTAAGTCTGTGTTTGAAGTCGGTGACAAGTCCAAGGTTAAAGGCTTGTTCAGTGAGTCTTACACCGAAGGATTCCAAGCAGTGGTCAAGTCCAAGCTCGAGAGAGTTATTGATCGGATGAGAACCAGCCCTGATCCATTGCCTGTGCTTTTGGTTGGAGGTGGCTCTTTCATTGCTCCTTTGCGTTTGGACGGTGCCTCCAAGGTTTACCGTCCACCATACTACCAAGTTGCCAATGCCATTGGTGCAGCTATGGGCAAGTTGTCTGCTCTGCTTCATAAGATCGAGTTTTTGTCCCACATTACTGAGAAGGAAGGTGTCATTGAGTCCATGACTAAAGAGGTGACTGCCGAACTTGTTTCCAAGGGTGCTCTTGAGTCGTCGGTGCTGATTGTCGACATTTCCTACGATCCAGTTCCTTACGTTGACCGGACTTACTCGTTCGAGATCAAGGTGGTTGGTGATATTGACTACGAGAAGCTTGGGCTTGCCATTGAGAAATTGGAGTCTACTCAAGAAGACAATGTCGAAGAGAAGGAAGAAGCCAAGGCCGAGGCAGTGTACAAGGACTCGAGCTTCGGTAACGAGGACGCTGACCATGCTGATGGCGAGATCTTCAACCACGAGACCTACAAACCGTTTGTCAACGACAAGCGTGAGTGGATTATTTCTGAGACAGACTTGGACTACATCCGCATCGGTACCTACATTCTCGGATGCGGAGGTGGAGGTACCCCATACCCTATCTACTTGGAGATGCGCAACATGCTCAAAGGAGGAGCCAAGGTGCGAGTGATCAATTTGCACGACGCACCAAACTATGCCGAGGGCAAAGGGAAGTTCATCACAGTGGGGTTTGCCGGGTCTCCGACGGTTGCTGACGAGCAATTGCAAGGTTGCGAGTTGGTCGACGCCTGTGAGGCCATGTTTGACTACTTGAAGACAAAGCCTGACGGTGTTTTCCCATTGGAGATCGGTGGGGGAAACGGGTTCAAAGGAATGTTCTGTGGGGCATCTACTAAGCTCGACATCCCAGTGATCGATGCCGACTTGATGGGCCGGGCTTATCCTACACACTCCCAGATCTTGCCTTGTGCCCTCAGAGACGAGATGTATCTTACGAACACCTCTGTGTCTGACGGAAACGGCAACAAGTTCTTGATCACTGGAGCACAGGCCGATGTCTACGTTGAGAAAATGATGCGTGCCGCTTTGGCAGAGGTCGGAGCCCATGTCGGAGTTGTCAACGTGCCAATGACCAGCCAGGACTTGGTCGACTTGACAGTGCACCATTCGCTTTCGACTGCCTGGCGAATCGGACGGGCGGTGCAAATAGCCCGTGGCAAGTTCGAGATCGACGCGCTCCCAACCCGAATCTTGGAAGCTGTCGGCGGCGCGGTTTCAGGCCGACAGATTTTCAGCGGGAAAATTATCGGAGTCGAGAAGAAGTTGTTCAAGGGCCATGTCTACGGAGAGGTAATAATCGAGAACGAGGCCAAGGACAAGTTGGCGATCCCGTTCAAGAACGAGAACATTGTTGCCAAGATCCAGAAGCACGGGTCCACCGACTGGGACGTGGTGTGCTCGGTGCCGGATCTTATCTCGGTGTGCTACGCTGACAGTGGTGAGGCTGTGGGAACCCCCGAGTATAGATACGGGATCATGGTATTTGTGCTAGCATTCTCGCCCTCCGATCTCTGGGTGAGTACCCCGAAAGCACTCGCGGTCGGAGGTCCGAAATCCTTTGGACCTGCGTTCGAGTCGATTCCTTACAAGCCAGTGGGCCAGTTTGTGGCTCCTGTTTCAGTCATCGACGAGTACGCGCCGTAGACATACATTGATAGAATATATGACCAGATTCAAACCGGTAGCCCTCCGTATATATAATATTTGCAGACCCTGTTCCACCCATACACCTTGGCACCAACGATGTTGCCTCAACGCTAGGCGAAGTACCCCTCTCAAATTGCCTATTTGGGCATGATTACCACCGGCGTACTCCATTGCACCGATAACCTTACACCAAGCGGGACAAGTCTGCCCCACACTTCGTCATAAGTACCAAGCCCTCGAGGACACTGTATATATAGCCAAAACAGCATGCTATTGTCCCACAATTTTGACTGTTTTCTTTAGTACCACACAATTATGACCGCATTTGCCACCGAATCAGAGAAGCTCAATTTGAAATCCAAGCTCGACCCTGTGATTGCTGCAGCTGTAGACCACAGCGACGAGAAGTCCGCTGCGCCTGGTGTAGTGTTTGGAGTCACCAACGAGAAAGAGACGGTGTACCTCCAAGCCGGAGGACTTTCGAACCTCGACGGCACCAAGCTCGAGTCCGACGCAGTGTTTGCCATCTACTCCTGTACCAAGGCAGTGGCTGCCACCTCGTTGCTTGTGCTTGTGGACAAAGGATTGTTGGACTTGGACGCACCTGCATCCCAGTACTTGCCGGAGTTAAAAGACGTTGGCATCGTTAAGAGCATTGGTGCCGATGGAACTTTGGAAGTCGAGACTCCTAAAAACCAGGTAACTGTCAAACACTTGTTGACTCACACCGCCGGGTTCGGTTACCCATTCTTCCACGAAGAGTACTTTAAGGTTTTCGAGAAGACGGGCACCTTAGACATCTTCAACATCCAATCAAATCTTTACGAGGGCAGCCACTTGTTGTTCGAGCCAGGCACCCAATGGACCTACGGTATGAACATCGACTGGGCCGGAAAAGTGCTTGAGGCTATCACTGGCCAGAAGTTGGGAGAGTTTGCTGAGGAGCACCTTTTCAAGCCTTTGGGCATGACCTCCAGTACTTTCCACTTAAAAGACACAAGCAAGCTTACCCAGCAGTTCTACAGAAACCAGGATTCGGGCAAGTTTGAGGTGAACAAGTTTCAGCAGCAAACAGACCCAGTCCATGACTTGGGAGGCTCCGGCTTGTACTCCACCGTGTCTGACTACTTGAAGTTTATTCGTTTATGGTTGAACGAAGGAAAGACCGAATCCGGGGTGCAGCTTCTTAAGCCTGAGACCGTCAAGTTTGCTCTTGCCAATCAATTGCCTTCCAACCTTGCAGTGAAAAGCTTGCCTAGTTTCCAAGCTGAGATCACCCATCCGTTTGTGGTGCCATCCGACGTTGCTGGTGACGTCTGGTGCATTCCGTTTGCCATCACAAGCAACGACCTGCCTACCGGTAGACCTAAGGGCTCCCACCACTGGTGCGGAATCAGCAACTTGTTCTACTGGCTCGACACAAAAAACAAAATCGGTGGGTTCTGGGCAGAGCAGTTGTTCCCATTCCTTGACCAGTCGATCGCCCATCTCGGCACGGCTGAAACCGCAGTCTACGATGCTCTTAAGTAAGGATACGTCATAATATATGGAGATTTGCTTTTTTTCTAGAGGTGTGCATGATATGCAATGTTCGCAAGTAGTGGGGTTTCTGTGGTGTTTGGTGGAGGACCACAACAATAGACCACAACACAATGAGACAACCCAATGTCAACAGAGGGTAGTGACTTGGCTGGTGTTGACCAGTTGGTCACTAGTGTCTTGAGGCACGATTTGTTGAGTGACAACGCATCATTACTAAGCAGCCAGGTTCAATCTCCCACAGTTCCCAATTGGCTGCCAGTATCACGAATCCTTCTTCTATTAAGGGGTACTAATTAGAAGTGTGACAAGTAGCTTATCCGGCGGATGAGCCAAAATAATGCCGCAAAAAAGGTTAGTCCGTAAGTCCTTAAAAGCTTATGTCTCAGTTCAAACTTAAACTAGAATCACGCAGATGTAGGTGAACTGTCGGACCCAAAGCAGTACCAATGATCATTCAACCGAACAGAATATCACCCCACGACACAACAATTGGGTATTCAGTAGAACCGCTACAGAACAAGAATTACAGAACAAAATAAGAAAAACGTTGATAAAAACGTACGTAGGAAATCAAAGCGTAAACATTCAGACTTAAGCAGAATCGTCATCGTGAGAAGTTTGAGTCTCTTTTTCTTTGACAGCAGCTTGAGCCTCAATTGGAACAATGTGGTCAGCTCTGGTAGCTTTGTAATGAGCAAACTCGGTCTCGGCCTTGGATGCCAACCAACTGTTACTGGCAAACAAGAAGTCGATCTCCTCAAGGGTTCTGTTGGCGGTTTCAGGAACAAACAAGTAGACAAGTGCCAATGACAAGAAGTTACAAGCACCAAACACGTAGAGCGTCTTTTCTTGGATACTGCTGAACATCACTGGACAAAGGAGGGTCAACCATCCGTTACCAATAGACCAACCGACAACACCAAAAGCGTTACCTTGAGCTCTGACCTTCAATGGGAAGATCTCAGTTGGGTACAACCAAGGAACAGCCAACCAAGTGGCACCGAACACAGAAGTGTAGATGAACACGAAAGAGGCAGCAGCAGCACCGTAGGAACGGTTTCCTGGGTGAAGCTGTTGGAGTTTGGAGAACCCACCGGCCAAGAACATGGCAATACCTTGACCAATGGCACCCCAGTACAAAGTGAATCTTCTTCCCCATTTGTCAACGGTGAAGTAGTTCACCAAGGTGGAGATCATGTAGAAGATATTGTTAAGACCAGACAACCAAGCGGATTTTCTGGTGGTGAAACCAGCTTGCTTGAAGATTTCTGGCTGGTACACAGTGACACCGGCAATACCAACCCACTCTTGCATGATTTGCAACCAGATCACAAGCTGGATTCTTCTAGCAATGTGTAACTTCTTGGCCCTTCTGATTTGTTCTTCATCAGTAGATTTGTGGTAATCGAAGAACATTCTGAAGTAGTTTCCAGTAAGAGCAGAGTCTTCTTCGTACTCCATGGCTTCACAGATTTGGACAAACTCCAACTCACCTTGCTCTGGACCTCTCATGTTGATGAGCAATCTCTTAGCACGTTCCTTCTCACCGTTCTTAATGAGCCATCTTGGAGACTCTGGGAACACCCAGACAATGGCCAAGAGCATAAGCAATGGAACAATTTGGAAAGCAATTGGGAATCTCCATCTGAAAGCAGAGAATCCATTGTCGATGTAACTCAACCCGTACTCCAACCAGTAAGCAACCACCACACCGAAAATGTTCAAAGTGAACTCAATGGCAATGAAGGCACCACGAGAGGTGTGCTCAGCAGTCTCAGAAGAGTAGACTGGCACCACGGCATTCAAGATACCAGTACCAATACCATTGACGAAACGAGCACCACACATCCATGAGACGTTCTTGGCAGAACATTGAAGAGCAGCACCAAAGATAGCAAAGATGGCACCAAGACCAACAGCATTGATTCTTCCGTGCATATCAGAAGAAACACCACCGAACAAACAACCAATCAAGGTACCAAAGTAGTACACAGCAACAATCCCACCCTGCTTGGTGGAGTCGGTGACAGTAACGTCACCATTCTCATCGTAGTAACCGAACTTCATGTGGTCAACGTAATCTGGAGAGGTGTTGACACCAGCCATCATACCTTGATCATAACCGAAGAAGAAAATCGACAAGGCAGCCAACCCAATGACGCATTGGGTGAGACGCTTGCCATGGAAATGGTTCTCGAGCAACCAACTTTCAGGCACCTTAAACATCTGGAACTGGAGATTTAGTTAGAGGATATGTGCCTCAATTGACCCCGGAATCCTGGCTATATATATGACAAAACTCGGAGTTGAGCCAGACGCACAGCTGCCGGGCTTAGTCACTCCTCACGCAACTCTGCATTTTATTTTGTGGGTATTTGCCTTAGTGGAGGGTTTTATTTTGATTTTAGGAGTTTACTCCATGCAACTCCACACTATATCCGGCGTGGGGTGCCGTCAGAGCATGCACGCTTACAGAACCCCGAACTAGTGCGTGTTCGAGTGACGGCCCTTAATTAACCCCAGCCAGCCGGATACACATTCCTCCGAGGCTATACTTGCCGCCTGAGTATCCACTAAAAAATATTATCTGCTACGACCAATGGCTCATCTTCAGTTGAGCGTGATCCAACACCCATGATCAAACCTTGTCTTTCCTTCAGTAGTTTGTATTGTCCTTAACGTTAATCGCGCAGGGGGACGCGTCCTATTGCGTCGGCGAGACTATATAGCAAGAAACACAACCCCCGAAAAAGTAACTTGTAAATCAGCTGGAGTGCTTAGTTGAAAAAACTTGGCGGGAAAAATCACCCCAGTTGGCCTTGGCCCCCACCCTTCACTTCCTCCATGTCTTAAACTCCATAGCAGATCGTCCGGTGCTCCGGCAAAATGTCTCGGGCGTACCCCTGGACAATAACCGGGGGCTGCCCGCCAAAGCTTTTTCACCATCGAAGTGGTGCCTTCAAGCAACACGGAAAGAAGTCCTACGCTACTCCATGACGTTATGTGTACACTTCCCCGGAATTTGCCAAGGGTGTCCATGCGAGTTTTGGGTAGTCCGAAATACGCTACTGCTGGTGTATGCAGCACATAATAGCCTTACTGGCCAGCCAAACAAATCGATCGTTTCTTAAAATACCTCACAAATTTTATTGTAGAGGGCAAACAATAAAAATCAAATCTCGTCTAACGTAACCGTTGCCGCCTCCTGCTCCTCCTCCAACATGAGGGCCTGGTGCTTCAAAGCAAGGGCCTCTTCTCGCTGCTGCCGAAGCAAACGGAACTCGGCCTCGGCTTTGGATGCAAGCCAACTCTTGCTGCTGAACAAAAAGTCCATTTCCTCTAGGGTGCGGTTTGCTGTTTCCGGACAGAATGCCCACACAAACGCAATGGCCAATGCATTACACGCCCCGAAAATGTACAAGGTCTTCTCCTGGATGCTGTTGAACATCACTGGGCAGAGGAGATTCAACCATGCATTCCCAAGCGACCAGCCCACTACTCCGAACGCATTGCCTTGGGCACGAACCTTAAGCGGGAAAATCTCGGTGGGATAGAGCCAAGGAATCGCAAGCCAAGTGGCTCCGAAGATCGAGGTGAAAATAAACACAAACGACGCAGCTGCGGTCCCGTAGGCACTGTGGTCAGGGTGCAACTGTTGGAGCTTGGAAAATCCCCCTGCAAGGAACATCGACACACCTTGGCCCACTGCCCCAATATATAGGGTGAATCTTCGGCCCCATTTCTCGACGATGTACACGTTGATCAAGGTGGACAATGTGTAACAGATATTGTTCAAGCCCGACAACCAGTCGGATTTCCGGGTACCGTATCCTGCTTGCTTGAATATCGTTGGCTGGTACACCACAATTCCCGTGATTCCCACCCACTCTTGAATAATCTGCAACCACACCACAATCTGGATCCGTCTTGCAACATGCAAACTACGAGCCCGGCGTCTCTTCTCTTCATCGTCTGAACTCATGTAATCAAAGATCATCCGGAAATAGTTACCGGAAAGAGCAGAGTCTTCCTCATACTCCATTGCATCGACAATTTGTACAAACTCTTTCTCGCCTGGGTCTGGGCCTCTCATATTGATGAGTAACCGTTTAGCACGAGCATACTCTTTGTTCTTAATGAGCCACCGAGGAGACTCAGGGAACAGCCAGGTGATGATGAGAAGCACAGTCAACGGGATGATCTGGAGTGCAATTGGGAGTCTCCATCTAATAGGCGAGAAACCACCGTCGATATAACTCAATCCATACCCAATCCAATACGCTACAGCCACTCCGAAGATATTTAAAGTGAACTCAAGGGCAATGAATGCTCCTCGAGACGTGTGCTCGGCAACCTCCGATGAATACACCGGAACCACTGCATTGAGAGCCCCCGTGCCTAGACCGTTGACCACCCGTGCACCACACATCCATGCCACATTCTTAGCCGAGCACTGCAACGCTGCACCGAAGATTGCCACCAAGCACCCGAGGCCCACCGCCTTGATTCGCCCGTATCTATCAGAAAGCGTACCGCCAATCAAGCAGCCGACCATTGTGCCCAAGTAATAAATCGCGACAATTCCCCCTTGCTTGGTGGAATTTGTCACGGTCACCGTCCCCTCGTCGTCATAGTATCCGTATTTCATATGGTCCACATAGTCGGGGGAGTTGTTGACTCCCGCCATCATCCCCTGGTCATAGCCAAAGAAGAAGATCGCAAGAGCTGAGAGAAACACCACGCTCTGGGTGAGCCTTTTCCCGTGCAAGTGGTTCTCGAGAAGAAGCGAGTCGGGCAAGAACAGTTTTTCCATTGCAGTAATATATCGGGGCCCCGCGGGCAAAGAATATGAAATTTGAAAAGCTCAGGCGCAGGCCAGCACGTACACCAGGATCTCGACCGCCGTGGAAGTGTCTGTGGTGGGAGCTGAAATTCTCGAGCTTACAAATCCTTATATATACGAAGATCCGAAAATTTATTGCATCCGGGCTCGACGCATCCTGATGCACACCATGGTGACAGGGTGAATTAACACCAGAGGGGTCTATCAATCACCCCGGGCTCTGGTTGGTCAGAACCATATTGATGTGTGTCATGGCTAGCCGGAATTACCAAGCGTTCACCGATCTTGTCTCTTGGCTATCGGGGTTTATTGCTTGTTAAGGACTAACTCCTTCACCGATAGCACAATAATAATCGGCAGTTTGACGGAGCTAATTGTTGCGTTGGCCCGAGCAAAACCGATAAGTGCAAAGTTCCAATCTGCGATCGCTCGGTTGCTACTCAACTCCGTGGGTCAATCTGGGTTGCTGCTTAGTTAGTCCCTCACAGTTGCGGCTAACTCGGGCTAGCCAATCATGAGCAATTGTTCTACGATCCTTCTATCGAGCCAAGAGTTTGTACTAACCTCATTCCCAAACACAAAACCCTGCCTACGTCACGTATCCTGTATATATCAGTAACCAATCTCGCCAATACTCTTGGAGCAAATTTTTCTCGGCTCTACTTAGGGGGTGGCTTCGTTTTTCCTATTTGTAATCCTTGGCCACGCAAAAAACCAAATCTTCAGCACCTCATAAGTCCGACCAAACCCGCCGCTAAGAAAAAATGAGTGTGCATACAAACTCAATCCCACACCACGTACTACTGTGGCTCGAAAACAAAGACAATTGTGCAATTTTTCATGGTATACTTTAGCCACTCGGCTTCACCGCACCCCATTTATTTCTTTTTCTTGTTGTTTTGTTTTCCTCCATTGGTCTCACTGCATTGTACCTTGTTTCCTGTTCCATGCAGACCCTTTCATACCCTCCCTGTTTCCTTTCAGAGTTTTTTCAGGTTGCTTTTTTCTCGCTTTACTTCTCCTCGCCTTATCTCGTTTTCCCCGTCACTCAATCATTTCTCGGTTTCCCTTTTGGTTCAGATCGGAAAGATCCGCGGTCTCGGTATACATTCCAAAGTCCCGTTCCAATGGCCCTGGTCTTTTCCTTCGTCAGTAAGTCAAGCCTTGTCAAACACCCACGCCCATGGTATACTGGAATCCACGGGACCTGAGTTTGACTTGCCAGTGAACAACAGTAACTAACTAAGCTCCACCATACCTTGGCAAATGGCTACCCAGTAACCGATGTTCCGCAAGAAAAAATCCAAATCTTCCAACAGGAAGAACCACGAACTCAAGTTCAAGAAAAAACTGATCATTCTTTCCAATTACCTCCAGACATCTTTCAATTCTTTTGACCAGGACTCCAATATCATCCCACGGCCTGTGGTAGACCAGATCATCTCGAACTTGGCGTTTTCTGACTTGGTCAACTTCTCGCTTATTAATAAATCCACCTATAATTACATCTACAACGAGCAGACTGATCTCTGGAAGAACTACCTTACTCTCATCGATTTATTCAACCCTAAAGACTTCGCCGCCAAGAAGAGCTTACACGCACATCTATCGGAATCAGACTTCTACAGCATCAACTCCAAAGTGTTCATCAACCAGGACATAGGAAACCGGCTGCTTAATCCGCTCTACATCTATCCTAATTTGATCAATACCGAAAACAAAGAGCCTCTGCTTCAGATCATCTACTGTCCCAGACTCTACCGGTTGCAGTTCCAATTGGTGCACCAGAGCTTGTTTCCTTTATACAAACAACTCATCAGCTCGAATCTTCAACTTGGAAACACCTTGTTTATCAAGAACTTCAACAACCCGATCTACCAATCGATACTCCTCAACAATTTCTTGAAATTCTCCAAGTTCCAGCTTCCGCAGCTTGATTCCACCGAGTTTAATCTCAACCAACAGAATCTCCAATCAGTGGTAGAATTCTTCGAGAACGCATGTCTTCGGGAAATAGAAATAGGTTATGACCAAGGTGACTTCCATAATAAAGTCAACTACTACACCAACATCTTGTTGAACTTGAACGATAATCTCATCAACAATAATCTTGTGAGCTTTTTCCTTCAGAAACTCAATCTCAGCGACTTGTTGGTCGACGACTTTGATTCGTTCTTTGTGATACAAGATTCCTCTGAAACCTCTGAGACTGATCGGTTCTATGAGCTTGACAAGAAAGCTCTTGGCCGCTACTTCACAGACCTCTACACTGCATTGAACAACCAAATCGATATCATAGACCAAATCTTCAGCGACGACAAAATCCCACTTATTCTCAAAATCTTTGAGGAGATCATCCAAAACTATGTCTTGGAGTTCATCAATGCTCTTGTGGCGAAGGCAAAGACTCTAAATGTCATGAACGAATCCATACTTTTCAACAGCACCTCCACGAACCTTATTGTCAGCAACGACACAAACCTATCGGTGGTTCTACTTCCGATCATCTACACCCGGCTCATAGATATGGTGGACACTAAAATCAAACCATCCAATAACGGAGGCCCTTTGTTCAAAGTCAACCTCATCAATCTCATGAACTTGTACCTCGAGCCACTAATCAGCGATTATCTAGACACAGAACTCAATTTTTTCAGTAAAGTCATTGAAGTCAATGTGAAGAACTGGGACGAGAATGCCAAAGTGGAGGAAACTCGAGCAGAGCAAGAGATCTTGAAAAACGTCAAAGCGAACAACGACTCCAGCACAAAAAGCAACAGTTTCTTGAAAATCGATTTGGTGACGGGTTTCAAGAATATTTTGAAACCGATTACTTTTGAAGGAATGCGAAGTTCCAGCAGTGCTTCCCATCCGGCAGAGGACACTGACAAGTCTGAAGTAGATATTGGAGAAGAGAAAGTGATGACGGAGTTCGAGGCTCAGTTGGCGATCATGAACAATAAGTTGATTAATATCAAGTCGTTCTTCTCGTTAGATTTGACAATGAACATCTTGAACAACGGACGGTCGTCCATTCTGCGCATATCGGTGTTTATCACGGAGATCAACAGTCTCAGTGAGAATAACGATTCTGTTCTAGAGCTAGACTACAACAAAGCCATATTAAAGAGCTGCAAGGTCCACATTGAGGATATATTTGTGCGGATCTTAGAAGTCCTTGGTGATAAGCATGTGAAAATCGGCTTTGACAAAGCTATTAAGAGACTCAAGGATTACAATCCGGACGAAGCAAGCAACTCGACTGCTGCTGCCATCGGACCCTCGAGTCTTGCTGCCATTTCAGAAACTGGTCAGTTTGAGCCTGCAAACACCCAGGAAGCCAATGTCCAGCCACTTGTGATATTTGCAGAACTTGTCAATATAGGTGATTTGATTCAAAACTTGATCGAGGTGTTTCATAAGGAAGAACTCATAAACAAAAAGATTACCAACAAGAACCAGGACTTTCTCTCCAAAGTTCTTCAGTCCAAGAAAAAATTCGAACTTATGTTAGATGACAACGTGGCCAACGGGCTCAATATCGGTATAGATGTTCTTATCAGTAAGATCCAGTACATCTATGATCATTACCAGGATCCAAAAGATTTCAATCCTGATCCTGACGACAAGCACGTCAAAATTGGTGTTGTCACCGTGTGTGCTCATAAAGCCATTGACGTTCTTCGAAACCATGTTAAGCTTCTTGTTGGGTCGACTGAGAAGTCAACCATCGATGTGTTCCAGCAAGAAGTTTCCCAACGATTCTTTGCTCTTATTGTGAAGAATCTCAAAACCTTGAAAATCAACACCACCGGTGCTCTCACTTTGATCTCGGATTTGAACTATTTCTATGACTTCATTGTGTCTCTCCGTCAGAAAACCATCTTGCCCTATTTCATTGGTCTCAAGACGGTTGGTCAAATCTATCTTATTGACGGAAAAGACGCAAAGCTTATAGGTAAAACCATCAGTGATCTTAACAGATTCAATGGAATCTTCCAGCAAGACGAGATTTACAAGTTGATCCAGTGTCGGGCTGACTGGTTGAAGGTTAAAAAGGAGGTGGAGAAGGAGATGTACGGGATGCTAGAATGTTGTATAGTATAAGTGAATAGAAGTTTGAGCTGTGTGATCTAGGAATTGTAGCTGTTGAACCATAAAAGCGACATGTGAAACGACTACTGCTACTGGAAATTCTACTACTGCTATTAGTTCAATACTAATTACCAAACAAGCTCAAATTACAGTACGTAACAACGAAGTTTACCATCGCGTTTTTCGTCATCTTATTAAAGTGTGTTCTCTAGTATCTCAATCTGTAATCATTTAAATCACACTCGAACATCTTGAGTTTCATTTCTCACATTCTTTATTGAACGACCTCTCCCCATCTAAGACCTACCACCCCCGCTTGATACGCAACACGTTCTTGATATATGCCAAATGACTGAGGACATTTCCCAAGGTCCCAGTCAGTTTTCGTTTCCAAACATTTTCTGGTCCAATGAGCTCCTGCTCCGTCACCACCGTGCCTCCCTCAGCACTGATTTCTTTCAATAATTCTTTGAAATCGTACTCGTTCTCTGCAAACACCGTTTTATCGTTCTTCCCTTGGATCATTGCTTTGTGGATATTCTCTTGGGCATCAAAATCAACCATTGGTTTAACCAGCACTTCGAATCTGTTTATCGCATTGTTGTCCACAGGGTACCCTCTGTCGTTCAACTCAAGATACTTCTGTGAGTTTGAAACTGTCTCATTGTTGACAATCCGCAAAATGTTCTCGTTCAAAAGGACATTCAAATTGTTGCTAAGAATGATTTTGATAAGATGCTCCTTCAAGTTCTCGATATTTGTGTCTTCTGGCATCTTCTTGACAAGATCTATAGGATTGATCAAGTCATTGGCAGTCTCAATAAGAGCCCGAATAAATGCTGGCTTGTCCATACTATACTCAACCAAGAATCTCAAAAGATCCTGGTCCTCTTTGTATTGTCTCTTGACAAACGCAATTGCCTCTTTTGGATCATCCATTTTCTCAATAATGAGTTTCAAAGCACGTTTGTTCTGGCCAATCTTACCAAGCAAGTATATCAATTCTTTGATGTACTTCTGGTCATCTTCAAATAACTTTATAGCCTTCTCAATATCATAGTGAGTCTTGTTGATAAGGAAGTAAAGCAATTTTCGTTGGTTGAACCGGGCCAAAAGCTTTACCATAAGATTCTCAAACGACTCTACCACAGACTCATACCCGTCAATATGCGATAATCTCTCCAAGTATAAGTAAGACACGTAATGTAATTCGTGTTCCTCTAGGATTTCTATCACGTTCTTGGGAAACACTTGATACACATTCTGGATCAACGTCTCAATAGTGGAGTGCAAGCGAGTGCTGAGGTCTTTCAAGTCTGATTCTTGTGGATTGCTCAATTCTTCTTGAGACGCATTGATGGTGACAATCTCAGGCAACTCGTCAATGAAACTAAGTAGCAAATGGTACTTGGTAAGGACAACCAACAATTCTTCATCTTTCAACTTAAGCAAATGAGGAACACTCAACAGTGGCTCGTTGGATTCAAGGTACAACCCTGCCAAGATCTTTCTCAAGGTAGCATTGTTCTCAGTCTCCAACTTCTCTTCCAACAAATTCTGGACGTGCTTGATATCATACAACTTGACGTTCCAGAGCCCAATCAACTCCAGGTATTTGTCGGTGTCGGTTTCCAAATAGTACACCAATATTGTCTCGTATACCTTGTGATCGATCTTGAGTTTGAGATGAGTCGGTACAATCTTAGCAATCGGGTCTATTTGACGATGGTCAATGAACCGCTGCACATACTCTTGCCATTTAGAAGCAATAAACTTCTGATGATCAGTCAATTGGATCTCAGCTTCTTCTTGAGGCAAGAAATCTATAAGTAACACTTTCTGTAGAAACTCTGCTGCATCAACCCATTTCTCTTCAGCAATCAAACTGTCGACATGTTGTAATCCTAACAAAACCCGTTTGTGTGGATTGTACAAATGAGCACTCATCTCCCAAGCCACATCATACCGTTCTCTTTCTATGTACCAATCGAGCTGGTCATGGATATTGAACTCTTCGGCCACAGCAACGTCTCTCGCACTGACAATATAATACTTTGGAGCAGACGACTCACTGGCGTGTTTACCAAGATGGTAATCATTCAACCCTAATGACTGGTATTCTTTTAAGTTCACTTCGTCATCCGTAACTTCTGAGCCATCAGCTGCATTTACGAGTCTGATTTCAGGGGGCCCGGCTCCTGTTCGTCCTTTTGATTCGAGTTTCGGAGGATTGTATGTGAGAATGAGCAACTGGTCATTAGTGAAAGTGGCTAGACCTGCCACCAACGAGTCTAGTTTTATTGTGTTTTCTAACTCGGCTTTTCTTTCAATAGGTGCTCTAAACGATGAGGCTGCACTTGTAAGGAATCCTTTGTTCTCAGTCTGGATAATCTCTACCCGAATGAAATATATATGGTTGCACCAGCCAATCATGAGTCTGTCAGTGTCTATCTGATGGAACCGTGGCCAGTACAAATCGGATCGAGGCGCGTCTTTTTCTCTTGGGATGTTCAAGATCCGTGTCTTGGACGAGACATTGTACACTGTTATTCCATGATCATTGGCCCATATAAGAGCTTCACCAATATACTGCAAACCAACAATCGGCCCATTGCCTTCTTCCAACACAATATCTGTTCTAGACCCAAGCCAGTTTTTCTGCGAAAGAATCACTTTACCAGACATTCCTCCAGACACAAACCATTTCGACAGCTTGTACTCACCATCCAACGCCACTCCATGAACGGGTCGTTTGAAATCAAATCGCGTTATATCGCTCTGGTCCAAAAGCGAGCCTATAACGACTGTTCCGTCCATAGAAGCAGTAGCATAGTACTCGCCATTGGTGGTTATTGACAATATAGAGGCTCTGTGAGCTCTGAACGTTTTGATTGGTGTGAGATCAGTCTTACAAAGATGCAACACTCCAGAATGAGTAGCAAAAGCAAAAAACGTGTCGTGAAACAAAACAGCAGATACTGGATCTTTCTTGAAGAACGAAGGCGGTAGTCCGTTGAGTCGTGCGTATTTCAATTTGGGTGGAACCTCTTCGCTCGAAGACACAGAAGTTTCGTCGTCATCGTCATCATCATCGTCGCTATCTTCCTCTTCTTCTTCTGTTTCATCTTGTTCTCCCTTACTAGTTTCGTCTTCACTGTTGTGGCCATCCTCCGCCACACTATTGTTTGTGTTCTCACTTTCATTTGTGTTATGTGTACTCTCTTCTTTCCCATCACTTGATTGTTTATGCTGTTGATCAATCTCAAGATCTTCATCACTCAACTCAACTGGTTCAGCTGACACCATTCTAAGAGGTATAAGTTTCAGATCTGAGTCAGTGGCTTGCTCAGTAGGAGGTTGTGACACTGTACCACTAGTAACCTTAGTAGACTTTTTAGACGACTTTTCAGGCAATTCTTCATTAGAAGTCTCAGTTGTTTTATCAGCCAGTTGACTTTTCTCATCAACTGTCGCCGATTCTTGATCATTGCCATTTTCTTTTGTATCTTTAATACTGGTCTCTTCATTAGATTTCACACTTCCACTCTTCACATTGCTCAGTCCAGCATTCTCAGTACCAACATTCTGCTGCTCTGTCTTATCACCATCCATCACATTCTCTACTTCTTTTCCATCATCAACATCCTTAGACTTTACCAGTAAAGATTCTTCTTGGTTTGGATCACTCATTCCGGCTCTCCATATACACTTTACTACTCCAGATATTCCCAGCTGTTACACCCTTGCGGTTGGCTCCTCGGACTTTCTAGAAATTACGAGCCCCGCTCCGGCCATGCTCATCGCGCACGTGAGTTTTCGTTATATTCCATAGCAGCTACCTGACTCACAGTTGTGTCAAATACTCGGATATCTCCTTTTCATCATAAAATTAATTGACAATGACCAACAGCTCTGGTGAGCTCCGCTTCCTCGAGTCGCAACCGGAGAACAAGTTCTCCAAGCTTGTGCGTAACCAGAAAATCATTGTGATTCCGGAGTTCCAATTGGAGTCAGGGCACACTCTCTATGAGGTACCAGTTGCTTACAAAACATGGGGCAAGTTGAACGCTACTGGCACCAATTGTATGGTCATTTGCCATGCGCTCACCGGATCCTCGGATATTTCTGACTGGTGGGGGCCATTGTTGGGTGTGGGTCGAGCTTTTGATCCGACTAAATTCTTTATCATATGCTTAAATGCACTTGGTTCACCGTACGGGTCTGCCTCTCCAATGACAAATGATCCGCACACTGGACGCAAGTACGGACCAGAGTTTCCGTTGACAACAATCAGGGACGATGCCTTGATCCATCGGAAGGTGCTAGATTATTTAGGAGTCAAACAGATTGCTACTGTTGTCGGTGGCTCCATGGGTGGCATGTTGGCACTTGAGTATCCGATTTTGTTTGGAGACCAGTTTGTAAGATCGGTGATAGCACTTGCGACCTCGGCACAGCATTCCGCCTGGTGTATATCGTGGAGTGAGGCTCAAAGACAAAGTATATATGCTGACCCAAAGTATTTGGATGGATACTATGATGTGGACGACGGCCCTACTTCTGGGTTGTCTGCAGCAAGAATGGCTGCTCTTCTTACATACAGAAGCAGAAACAGTTTTGAGTCTAGATTTGGCCGCAAGGATCCTAACAGCGATTCCTCGGTGCCAAAGTCTAAGCTCGATGCTGGTAACAGTAAAGGCTCCGATTCAACAGATCATAGTGATCCACCTTCTCCAAGAGAAGAGCATTGGATAATCCATAACGACGGTAACAAAAACAGAAAAGCCATCAACCTGACCCCAGCAAGTCCAAGCAGTTCTATTCACAGTCTTCAGAGTCTGCCTTCAGTACAGACCAAGAAGACTCAGACATTCTTTACTGCTCAGAGTTACTTGAGATATCAGGGTCAGAAGTTTTTGGGTAGATATGATCCTAACTGCTACATTGCGATCACAAGAAAATTGGATACTCATGACTTGTCTAGAGATAGATACAAGTTGGAGAATGGAAAGAAAGTGCCTATCACTTTGGAAGAAGCGTTAGCTAAGATTACCCAGCCCACCTTGGTGATAGGAGTCACTTCTGACGGACTCTTCACTTACTCCGAGCAGGAGTTCTTGGCTCTGCATATCCCTCATTCTAAGCTTTATCAGATTGATTCTCCTGAAGGTCACGATGCGTTCTTGTTGGAGTTTTTAGAGATCAACGAGATCATTAAGGATTTCGAGCTGAACAACTTGAAAGATATCTTGGATCTGGAGGGATATGAAGTAAGCAAAGAGGAGTTGGAAGCAAACAACGGTGAGTCGTTGTTTGGAGAAGCAGAAGAGGTTACCAATTGGTAGAGCCATGGTTTGCAGTTAGAGATCAGCAGTTTAGTCAATATTTTGTCACGCATAGCATTAAGTCATAGATCTGGTTTACATGGAGTAATTGTTTGATAGTTACGTTTGTTGTAGTCGTTAGGTAGCGAAACCCCTACAGTCCTGAATATTAAACTTTGTTTTCTTATGCTATTTGCTGTTGCTACTTTGCAAATGCCTGTTATGTACATAGTAGTCCGCACCTGGCCTAAACGATCTCCTTCACGTTCCGCTTAGCGTCGTCCTCCTCCATCTTTTCTTCTTCTTCCAATACTTCTTCTTCTGCCTCCACTAAGTCTTGGTCATTTCGTTTCTGTTCAGGCTCAAGTGCAAGTGGCTCGTGGCCCTGGTTGCTTAACAACTCGTTCAAGAACGAGTTCTTGTCACCAAACAACTCGTTGAACAGTCCTGTTTCCACCATCTTTCCGCCTTGAAGGACAATGATTCTGGTAGCAGACTTGATGGTAGAAATCCGGTGAGCAATCGAGATCGTCGTCAACCCATCGATGTTCCGCTGGTTGATGGTTCTTGTGATAGCGTTTTCAGACTCAGAGTCAAGAGCACTGGTGGCCTCGTCAAGAATAAGAATCTTAGGTCTGAGAATAAGTGCTCTTGCCAAGGCAATTCTTTGTTTCTGACCTCCAGACAACTGAGCACCTCTTGGTCCAACGATAGTTTGTAACCCGTTAGGAAACGTTGACAAGAACTTGTTACAGTTGGACAACTCCACGACTCTGTCAACCTCTTCCTTGGAGGCGTTCACCTTACCGTATTTGATATTCTCTTCAATGGTTCCACTGAAAAGCAATGGTTCTTGTTGCACCACTCCAATAATCCGTCTGTAGTTTTTCAAGTTGTATTTTCTAATATCAACACCGTCAATCTCCACCGCACCGTGCACTGGATCGTAAAATCTAAGAAGCAAGTGCATGATTGTCGACTTTCCTGAACCACTTGGTCCAGCAATGCACACATGTTCACCAGGCTTGATGTCCAAGTTCAAGTCTCTGAAAACCATAGACTTTGGACGAGTAGGATAGAAGAAATCCACGTCGACGAACCTGATTTCACCTTTTAATGTTTCTCTGTTGAGTTTGGCTCCCTTGGTTGAATGAATAAGTGGTTTTCTGTCATTCAATTCAAACACACGAGTAGCTGCACCAAGACCTTTCATAAGTTCAGAATAGAAACTTGACACTCCAAACATCGAGGATCCTGTGTACACGGCGTACATCATGAACGAAGTCAAATCACCCACCGTGATTTCCCCACGACGAACCATAGAAGTACCAAGCGAGAGAAGAAGCAATAAAGCACAGTTACCAATGAAACCAGTGGTACCGAAAAACAATCCAGAGTACCGAGCTTCCATGAAACCAACATTGAACACTTTCTTCACCTGTCTCGAGAAAGTGTGGATCTCGCTTCTCTCACCATTGAAACTCTGGATGGTTTTGGTGGAGGACAAACTCTCTTCTGCAAGCTTGGTAAGCTGACCAATTTCTTCCTGGAGTTTTCTGGATATACTTCTAACTTTTCGACCGTAAAACACCGCTCCAAGTGCAAGAGGCGGAGCCAAAAGCATCAAGTACCCTGTCAATTTCAAAGACACAAGGCACATCATCGATAAACCAACGGCTCCACTGATGGCTGCACGAATACCATCAGACAAGTTCTGGGTCACAGATCTCGTGACAATGGACGAATCGTTTGCCAACCGAGAGATCAAGTCACCGACTTTATTGTAATCAAGAAACACAGCATCTTGTTCAAGCGACTTCTTCAAGATCCGGACTCTGAGTCTTGCAATAACTCGTTCACCCACGGTCTTCAAAATGATAATTCTGGAAGTGTTTGCAACTGCACCCACAAAGAAAATACCACCGAGAGTAACGAAGAAAGTGGTGAGAGTGAGTCCAAACACACGAATGTCAGTGACATTGGAATCAACGATGGATCCAGAATTCTGCATTCCAGCAAAAATCTTCTTGAAAAAGCCCTCATCGTCACTGACTTCTTTAACTGGCTCATTATCTTTTTTATCGTCTTTCAACTCACCGGTGTCCAACAATTTACCTATAACCAAGGGTATCGACATACTGATGGCAGAAGACACAATCAAACACACCAATGCCACAAGAAGCAACTTGATCTCAGGACGAGCCAAGAAAAACAACTTCTTGAGCGACTCAAGGTCCGGATAGCTTGCCACGGGAGTGTTGGCACGAGTGCTGAGTCTGAAATTGTCACTGTTGGTCATGTAATTAATGTCCAGATCAGCAGAAGCAGTGGACTCGGGAGCCGGATTTGTGTGGTTCTGATTATTTGCTTTGGTTTCATTTGGAGTGGTTTTGTTTTCTTCTGGATTTTTCGCGACGCTGTTGGTACTGGCGTATCGCATCACATCAATAGGTCTTGAATTAAGACGCACCGCCAACTGAAAATTAGTGCCGAAGCTCGAGGAAACACCAGATCTCGAGACAAATCTAGGCGCAAACTGAGCTGGACACCGAGAAAAGTGTCGTACAAACAAGGTGTTCCGAGGCACCGACCTGAGGACCCATCTTGAGCTGATGGATGGGGTGAGTATCAACTTCAGAGTGAGTGCTAAATGCTGCATGTTGCTCAGCGAAACTGGCACCCAGTAGACCGAGTACTAGTACTAATAAAACACACAGTGTAACACACAAAGTGTCTGGCAAAAGGAAACTTGGTCCAAGAAAAAAAGATGTTCTTTAGTCCAGCCAAGTCAGATCAACGCCAGGTTCTGTGAAGTACTGCTAGTTCATTCACTAGAGAAAGATTTGGGATCTTCAGTGACTGAACTTTTTTGTTTTTCAAAAACTGTCGGAACGTGACATCACTAAACGAGCAGAGTCTCGGAGTAGTCCGTACCTTCAGCAGTTGTTCTCGATTAACGCCTCAAGAAAATATCTGAGTAGCAAGAAATGTCGATTAATAGATATAAGAAATAGAATTCCAAACCCCCAAACATCAATTACAGGCATTCCTTTGCTGAAATGTATAATTATGTAGACCGTAAACTACAGGGTGCATGAGCCAAGAGTGGTTGAAAGTGCACCGAATTGCATCACCTGGGCGGCCATCACCTGGGCCACACATGGGCCACATCCAGGCGAGTCCGACTTTGAACCGGGGCAGCCCATAATGAATTTCGGACGACTTTGTCCCCATCCATACCTCAAGAGTCGCCTGGATAATTAATATCCGCCTAAAACCTGTACACCAACCGGGCAACACCTCAACACCTCAACATCCCTTCACCAAGTGGACGGCTACGGTGTGGACGGCTACGGTGTGTCCGATTCGAAGCTCGCACTCGCCCCATTAGGATCTTTGTATACCTGTAATTCAAGGACCGACTTTCAACTTATAAACCTCAAATTATTAATAGCCAAACCGTCCACTTTTCATTGAAAACCCAATCAAAGTCAGCACAATCCCATCCAATCTTCCGCTCCTCCATCGGACGAGTTACTTCAATTCCTCTCCCCGCCGCCCAAGTGTTGAACTCTGCTCCCCACATCCGCCCAACATATCCGCCTATTCGAACGGAACTTTTCAATGGAACTTTCAATCAAGCCTACAGAAATTTTCAAACTTTCTCTATTCAAAATAATTATAATATAACAGATTCGAAAACGTAACATAGGAAAAAAATTAATCTAATAAATAAGTATTCCAAGAAAAATTTGCATTGAAACTGTCAAGACACCGTTGATACTGTCAATCCAGCCGTAACAAAAAAAGCCAAACTTTTGCAGTTCTACTGCATTTCCACTTCTTCCACTTGTCCATGGTTCCACCTCATTTCAACCTCAATCTGTAACAATCTGGAACAGCCTTAACTTTATCTATCCTTCCAATCTATTCCTTCTCTGGTTTACTATTCTCATTCTTTGAAGATTCAGCTGCCACCTCAACTTCCTCTGCATCAACAAAAGAATCGGTTGCTGCACTCACCTCTTTGCTCAATGGTATTGTCTCTTCGATGTCCTGCTTTCCATTTACTTCATCTTCCACTTTCTCCCCGTTCAGTGCGTCCACATCCTTCGCTTCACTAACTTCCTCCTTCTTCTCTTCACTGACTTCCTCCTCCTTCTCTTCAACATCTTTCTGAACTTCGCCCTCTTTCACATCTGACGTACTCTCGGTGACTATCATTTCGTCTAGTTTCTTCTCCAAATTCACGGAATCGGCAGATTCATTATAAGCTTGAAGCCCTGATTTCTCTCTGGTGACCGGTCCTCTTTCGGAGGGGGTTTTGTCTGTTTTGTCTATTGAGCTTCCACTGTTACCCCATATTGAACCCATCAAGCTGCCTCGATTACCACCACCGAATATGCCGCTCGTGCGCACACTGCTGGTTTCGCTACCTGATTCTGTGGAGGTAGTGGCAAAGTTAGCCATAACAGGACTTGAGACCTGCAGCCCAAGCCTGCTGAAATATCCACTGTTGCGGTTGTTAGGATCCTGGTTCAAGCCAGTGATCTGGTCAACTGAAAAACTTAGTCCGCTGTTGTTCACAATGTTCTGCGACCCTTCAGTGACTCCTATCTTACTGTAAAACACCTTGGTACGGATTCTAACACACTCGATCCAGTTCTTCTGACAACTCAACTTGTTGTCAAACTTCCAGATTCCAGATCTAATTCCCCTGAGGAACGCAAAGATCTCGCACACCGACCGGACTCTGTGCAAACAATACGAACATAATGGGTACAGGTTAGCAATGTACTCCTTGGTGATTGTTATGGTGTGCTTCTCGGTACTATTGTTTGACATATTGCTGGAAACAAACTTGGAGAATGCAGAGTTGTTGCTAGTAGATTCGGGAGGCGCATTTGGGTCTCTTTTCTTCACAGTCTTAGTGCCAATGACTTTCAACACATACAACCGGCTATGATCAAGGGTGTCATTCTTCGACTCTCCACACAAAGCGCATGGATCTTGGAATGCAACTGGTCGGTCGTTACCCATGGTGCTAGGCGATCCTGTCACTGATGTTTCCGATATGCTTGTCATCACTGCGTCTGTTTTGAAAGTTTCGTTCACCGAAGAGATTGGTTCAATGCTCACCTTTCCTGACAACATGCTGTTGATCAAACTCTTCTTGGATAACCATGCAACTCCCGGGGCCTCGTCAAGCCGGAGCGTAGGTTCTATATCATCGGCCAACAACTTCTTGTAAAACTTGTGCTCTTTGATCTCCACAAACGAAATCTTACCATCTTCTCTCTTATGAGCTCCCATTTTGAACTCGTTATAAAACCGCTCGCCAAAACTCTGGAACAAGTCATACGATTTGACATCGTATCTCAATGACTGAACTGTAGGTGCATAGATAAGATCCTGGATATTGATCGCAGGCAAACCATTGGGTTGCGGAGACCGAGTGCTGCCAGACAAGTTGCTAGCCGAATGGTTTCGAAGAGCCAAGTTCTTCAAGTTGCTGCCGCTCTCAAGGGTGTCGTCAGCATAGAACGTGACCTCGACGTTGTCGGAGGCTCTTCCAGTCTCGGTGGACTGACTCAACATGTTCTTCAACTCCTCCAACTGCGACTTCAAGATATGGATCATGCCGTCCTTCTCGCTGATCTCGTTCTTCAATGCGTCGTTGGCCTTCTTGACTTGGAATGCCTCCTTACGGGCCAGCGATACCATGCTGTTTGCCTCAGAGAAAAGCTGTGACGACAACTCCTCTGTTTCCCTACGAAGATTGGCGATCTCAATGTCCGAGAACTTCTTCTCGCTCTCCAAGGACTCATAGTTTGTCGATAGCGTGTTATACTCCTGGGCGATGTCTTCGTACTTTGTCTTGTAGATCTTCAACTCGCTGTTCTCAAAGATCTGCTGGTTCAACTCGTTCTGGGCTTGCTGGACTGCTATCTTGAGCTGGGTCACTAAAGCCGAGCCGCCGGAGGTCGGCAGCCGTGGCGACTGCAGTCCCGTCTCGACGCTGTTCTGAATAAACTCTGTACTGGATCCGTTTGAAGTGGCCATTACCGGTCAAGTTGAGGGAACCTTAACGTGTTACTCAAGGATACTAGTTGCGGGCCGGGTAACACACGTCCCTGGCAACTCAGGCACAGCGCAGGGACACGAATCTTTACTTTATTTTGACATCGCTGGCGACTAGTGTCTTAGAGGTTCCGGCAACTTTTGAGTCAGTGGGAGCTCTGTGGGGACGCCTGGACTGTCGCAGGTTGCCTACAGGTTAAGGTTTGTGGATTATAGTACATTTTTTTTGTATATATATACGATATGGCGTGGTTGATGAAACTGGAGCGTCGTGGGCCGGTGGAGGTGTAGTTCTAGGCGGGATTTTGAGGCGTGGCCAGCTGCCTCGGGTGTGTGAGGCCCTAAGATGAGTGCACCGAGTTTGGCAAACATGGAATCAACTGTGGTCCGTAGCTTATACAGAATCATCTGTGCTCCGTGATTAGCACTTGGCATATTCTCAATGTAGATGTTTAATTGGTAAAACTTAAGCCTCCACTAGCACCTTCATCTCACCGGTTTCCCTGATAGTCCTTTCCATCTGGTCACTATTCATCTTCATCTTATTCATAAACACCTTCCTAAGGACGTTCAACTCCTGTTCTTTCTGATCGATCTTCCCATTAAGCTCGACCTGACTGTTCAAGAACTCTTTAGTCTGCTGGGCCATTTGTTCTTTGTTGATAGCACTGGTGACAGCGATGTGCCGTTTCAACATTGTCTTCTTCAACTGACCGATATCGTTGCGGACCCGTTCGAGACTAGCTAACCATTGCTGCTCAAACACCTGGCCCGCACTGAAAAACTGGTCCATCTGAGCTCTCATGGTGATACATCGCTGCATCAAGTTCTTGATAGTCTGCTCAAGTCGCTGGTTCTCCTTGATATATAGCTGTAGGTCGTGGGCAAGGGCCTTATTGTCTTTCTTCTGGGTCAAGTAGTTGAACATAACGGTATTATTGATGATCTTGGTCTCCCCGTCCGAGTTCTGCACCGACTTGCTCAACTGTTCGATCTTGGTGTTTCTGCTGCTCAACTCAGCTTCCAACTCACTGATCCTGGAGTTCTTTGCATCAAGCAACTTGCTATGGGTCTCGTTCAACTCATGGAGCGTCAGAATCTGTTTCTTGTACCCCTCGTTATCTGTGCGGGACAAATGGAGGATTGTAGCTAGACAAAAAGCCGCTATCGAGCAGCTGATTAACAAAACGAACATGACAGCCATCTTCAAAGGGGTTTCTTGATAGAACTGGAGACGAATTCTGCAGAAAAAAAAAATACAGCCAAAGCGCAATTAAAATACCTTATTCAAACAAATCCTAATTCTATGTCAAACACCCGAGAAAAACGTCTCCTCAGCGCCGCTATATATTGCCAGTTGCGTTTGATGATCGGCACCCTGGGAACTCGGGCTTTTGATCAGCTTTGCTTATACCTCACTTGTGCAATTAGCACCGAATCTAGTTCCATATATACCTGGGGCGTGCACATCTTCTCGACTGGTTGCGTTCTCCCCAAGCCCCTCGTTGGGTTCTGAAACTCTCCCACCACGCATGATCAACCTCGGCTTGCATCACCCAGGAATTATCGCTAGTGCGACAACCGTTTATCTGTCGCTCACTGTTGACTCTTGATAGAACCATGTCTCAGACATACAGAATCATCTGACCCTACCGAGCTCTAGACTCGGGGGTGGGCCACATTCCTTGGGAACTTTGTTGGCTCCAGTGGGCCTGCCAGCAACTATATCCTGGGTCTTTGGTGTCTAAGTTGGGCCCTCCAACCACCTGTTGTTAGTGCCCACTCCCGCCTAAAACAACTACTGCGGGTGTCTGCCGCGGACCCTGGCTCAAAACGAAAAAATGTCGGATCCACAAATCTCGCTGCTCCTACGTTATTCGGCGATCCTCGCCGCATACCCTCGCAATACTCACTCATATTTTCTCAATCCAGTTAGGCTCCAGCTGCCTTCTATTTTTGTTTCCCCGACTAAACAGCTTCTGGATCTCGCCCCAACTCCACTCCAGTTGAAATGGCGTCAACGAATCGGCTCTGACGGCGAACTCTAATAGGTAACGAGTCAACACTTGGCTTGTAACCTTGCATATTCTGGGTCGACAATGTTCTCCATACTGCAACCTCTTTAATTTGGCACTTTTCTTGGCCACTTGCAGCGCCTCATGTGTCCTAGTAGTGAGTTTTTTCTCAATGTTTCTCAATGTTTCTGTTTGTCCTAACACTTTCCTGACTGTGTCTTAACACTGTCTTAATTGACTCTTGACTTGCTTATCTTTTATTACTGGAACGGGTATTAATAACTTGCGTGGTCTAATTATTTCCACTCTTCGTGTATCGATTTATCCAGCCCTTCGCAGCTTTCCACAAGTCAACTGCACTATACATCCAATCACCCACACATCCAAGCATCTCAACATCCAACCATACTTACATCCGACCATACAAACATCCAAACATTCCAACTTCCGACCACCAATCACTTCCCATTTTCCATCCACTCCATTACAGTTTTTCTCCCTCCCAATTTAAACCCCTACCTATTCCTGCTTACTCCTTACTGATTCTTACTTGCTACTCACTTCCTTGTACTTACCTCTTGCCTCACCCAACTTATTTTCTTGCCTTACCCATAATATTCTACCAGTAGTATTATCTTCACTTACTTACTGTCGCATATAATCAGTGCCAATCTTTCACCACCGACTACCCAAAAATCCTCTACTCGTCCAGCTCAACCACCAACCGTTTCTTTTCGCCAATCACCTTTGTCTATCAACGCCTCTCCTTGGCTATTGTCTAGTGTCTCTGACGTCTGTAGGACCTATCTTTTTCCCGCCCACAATCAGGTACCGGCACCCCCACACACCCCATTTTCTGGTCCGGGTAATCGGTCGCCTGATGGGTGTGAATGAGACATCTTTTGAAAACTTATCATTATCATCAAACTAATGGGATTTTTCTCAAAAGCTGCAGTTCCCGAGCCTGAGCCGGTACCTGTCACTGAGCCAACCGGTCCTGTGGTACTGGTTCCTTTGGCTCTGCCTGCTCCAGGCACGGTCAGTCAACCGGAAGTGCCTAATGATAAAACGGTAGACGATGAAGAGAAGGCAATAAGGTACGCCAAAGTATTGGCCCATTTCCAGCAAGAAGGTCTTAGTTATGCAGTCACTTCAGAGCCGGAAGAGAAGCGCAAACTGGAGCTTACGCCAGTCGAAAAGGCATGGCTCACCAAAGAATGCTTCCAGAGATACTTGCGGGCATGTAATTGGAAAGTGGACGCGGCCATCACTCGGTTGGAAAATTCGATTGTATGGCGAAGAGAGTACGGGATCTCCAACGGAATATACGGAACCGCGTTCCCAGAGATTGAAAAGCATCAAATCGATGATTTGAAACTGGTGGCTCTTGTGCCGGAGACTGTGGAAGAAGAGAGCCGTTCCGGTAAGCAGGTAGTTTTTGGTTACGACAAAGGTTGCAGACCTTGCTTGTACCTTTCCACTGGTAAAGAGAACACCAAGCCATCGCAACGACAAGTCCAGTTTTTGATTTTCATGCTTGAAGCCACCATTAATTATATGCCTCAGGGCCAGGACAAGCTTGCTCTTTGCGTGGATTTCAAGGACTATCCTGATGTAGGTTTGAAGAAGAAGCCTATGCCCTCTGCAAGTGTTGGCCGTTCTGTCCTTCATATTCTTCAGTATCATTACCCAGAACGATTGGGACGTGCTCTTTTCGTCAATATCCCTTTCGTTGCCAGCGTGTTCTTGAAACTTTGTTGGCCATTTTTGGACCCTTACACCAAGCAGAAAGTTCTGTTTGACAACCCTTTCAAAGATTTCATTCCTTCAGAACAGTTGCCGGCAAGTTATGAAGGTGATGTCAATTTCCAGTTTGAGCTGGAAAAGTACTGGGAAGGCTTGATTTCTATTGGTAAAGAGAAGTTTGCCAAGTACATGGAGCGGTTTGAAGAATTGGGAGGTACCGTAGGTTTGAGTGAATTTGAACTCAGAAGCCATGAGAAGGTTCCAGATGCCCCGGAAGGTGCAACTGAGGTGGTTGCTGATATACAACCAGTTTTGAGCGATGCTGCTCTTGATCATCTTGTTAATGAAAAAGCGGTTCCTGTTGAAGAGCACACAATAGAGGAGACTAAAGTGAAAGCCTGAGCCCATTGCATATAATTCAATATTCTGTATTTTTACATAACTGTTGTAGCTAGTTTTAACTCTGTAGATTGCCTATTTATCAAAGTAAGATATCTCGACTTCGAGGAACGCTTACGCTGAGTTTGCTAACAAAATTGAAATCCAGACTATACAAACTATACAAACTAAAACTAAACTGCGATCATTTTTCCATTGCCACGATCTGCTCCTCGGAGGTGTGAACTGCTTGAGCTAAACCGATTTTGTGGTTCTCAACATCGACGTTGACCTGAACACTTTGTAAGAAATCAGTACCAAGTGCATAGTCTTCATCCGTGTCTTTGATTCTTAAGGTGCATTCTCCATTGGACAACTTCTCAATGAGATTCTCAAATGGCACCGAGAAGGTCCGGTCCTTAACGGTGAATTCAAAGTCCTGTCCTTTTTTATCGCACGAAAACGTACTGCCGTACACCGAGTCCTTGGCCTTGAGTTTGTCAAACACTTCGGTCGGCACCCCGATAAATCTTGTTGAGCTAGTAAGGTAGGCTCTGTGGCTCTTTGACAGTAATTTCTCTCCAGTGGTGGAAACGCTATCAAGGTCAAAGTAGAATTGGGGATAGCGAGGGTTGTCGTCGAGTTTCATCTGTGCCCAGCTCATGGTGCCTTGGGTCTTTGCATTGTCTACTCCTCCAAGAATCAAGGTTCCGTCATCTCCATCAAAGTACAACGAGTAAGAGAGGTGCTCAATTCCCTCGGCAGACTTGAGCTTTTCCAAGATCCGTGCAATGCGAGTTTCAAACATCACATTACCAATATTTTCTCCACCTAGTCCAAGTACTCCGTAGTTGACAACGTCGCTTGAGATGCAGCCAAACAGAGTATACATCAGGTAGCCACCGACTTCCACCATTTCATCGGTCAACACGTACAGCACTTTGCCCAAGTTATTCTCAGAGGTGTATGCAACTCCACTTGCTTGTCCGTAGTAATTTCCTGGAGATATATGCTTGAACCATGACGATGGTTTGGTGATAGACCATTTCAGAGGTGCAAGTGTAGTTGGCTCCAACGTGTCAAGGATAACTTTGAAATTCAACCCGCCAAACTTCATTTGAGCCAAGTAAAAGTCACCCAGTCTTTTTAATGGAACTTTGAGATATCCCTTGCTATTTTTAGTTGTTACTTCACTAGCACTGGTCCCATTGACACTGGTGCCAGTAGTGACTGGCACCGCAGCTACTTGTGAGGTGAGCACCCCCAACACTGTGATCAACACTTGAATTGAAAATTGCATTATTTACTGACACAATATAAATCTCTCTAAATACTTTCTACTTTCCATATCTACAGTCGGACATCAGCTACGGTTTATATAGTGTTGAGTGGTTCTTTTGAGGATATGGAGCTATGCGCATGTCAACAGCCGTGCATTAGACCCTCACATTCTCATGCATGAACGATAGGCGGTTCTATGAACTCAGGCTCCAAATATTATTTATGTTTCTATTTAGAGGTCTAAACTTTGTTCTAGAGAATCCATGAAGGGCCCCATGCATTAAAATATTATATTGTAGGTATGAGTTCCGTGACTTTGGCGACCTCAAAGTTCAAAGCCTCTTGAAAAATTATCTAACAACCGTCAATTCTGCTTGTGAACATGTCATCCAACGTCATTCCCAACTATATTGTCATTCCATTTTCATAGGGACACTCATAACTGTCGTGGCCCTCTCTTTCACATAACCCACACCAGTTATTTCTTCCCTTCGACGCATTAGTTGTCGACACCGGTTTGTAGATTGGGAGTTGCCCTGCTATAACTTCTGCGGTCGACGAGTATCGCAACTTCTTGCTTTTCGAAGGCACTGTTAGCTCGACCTTTTCCTCTTCTATAGAGGAGTTGCTGAGTCTCCGCATTACGTCTGGCGAAAACATCGACGCGGTATCGATTGATGACAATGACTCGTTCTTGTGGGCCGCAGCTTTTTCCATGGCCTTAAGCTTCTTGGAAAGCTCTTCAATCTGTCTGTCCTTCTCTACCAACTCTTCTTTGTGCAATTCTTCTGAGACTTGGGTCTCTGCTTCTAATTGCTTGCTGTCGGATAACAACTGGTTGTTCTGCTGCTGAATCTTTTGCAACTTCAAGCTCAAAGTTTTCACTTCCTGGCTTGTCGTAGCAAGTGTCGCATCCACTTTTTGTTTCTCATTGTGCAAAAATTCCAACTCTTCAAGCAACTCTGCCTCTTGCTGGCCCTCTATTCCTTGTTGTTCAAGAGCTTCAATATCCTGTCTTAATTGGTTGATTTCCTCGTTCTTCTTCTTGATTTCCAAGTTCTCAGCTCTCAACTTCTCAATCTCTTGTCTCAACACAATGGTCTCGGTAGACCCGTGTTTCAATCGTCTAATCTCCTGATCCTTCTTTACCAACTCTTTCTTCAATGCTTCCACCGGCTCAGACTCTTGCTGATACTTTAGTTCCTCCAAGGTTATCTTCAAGTCGGCAATCTCTTGGTTCTTGCTAGTGATCTGCTGCTCATGGCTCAGTGTTATTTGTTCAAGCTTGCCCTCGTGCACTCTACGTAATTCAACATCTCGCTTCTGCAACTCTACTATTTCAGATTGCTTTTGCTCGATACCATGGTTCAAGTCCTGCTCGCTCTTCAAGTAATGGATCTCATCCCGCATCCTCTGTATATTCTTGTCTTTCTCTGTGATCTCCTTTGTTAATTTCTTGTTCTCAAGCTCAATATTCTCGAACCCACGACGCAAATCCTCCAATTCTTCATCGTTGTCGCCGCTGGCAAAGCTAAACTCATCACGTTCTTTCAATGACTGTATAACCTGCTCTTTCTCGTCAATTTTTACTTCCAATTCCCTGATAATTCGCTGTTTCTCAACAAGTTCGGTTTTCAAGTTACCCACTGACAGCTCACCTTTCTCAGCCAACTGTTGCGTTAGAACTCTCACCTTTTCATTCAATGAATCAATGACATTTTGGTTCTCTTCTATTTTCAAATTAAGCTGGTTCACTTCATTGGTGAATATCTCTGCATTCTCAGACGCTTGATCCTCTAAAGCACCAATGGCCTCACGCAACTCATCCCTTTGTTGATCTGTTTGCTGCTTGATCTTTGCAAGCTTCAAATCTTTCTTCTCTAATTGATACTGATACTGTTCAAGCTGAGGACCAAGTTCGTCTGCAGTAGCTGCGTACTCTTCTAGCAACGCCGACTTCTCTTCAAGCTGTTGCTTGTAGTTTGTCAATTGATTCGTTAGCATTAACTTTTCTTTCATCAACGTGCTTTGCTTAGCAGTCAAACTGTTGATCTGACTCACCAAGTCCAGGTTCCGGGTCACAGTTTTCTCGGTATTGGTGCTTGGAGTGATTGACGAGCTGAAACTCCGTCTGTTATTGACTCTGCCAATAGTCTGTGAATCCAACGACAATCTTTTGCTTTTAACTGGAGACGTGGTCTTCACTGGGTTGGTGTTCGGACTTCTCATCCCACTGACAGATCGTCGTACATTGCCACCACTTCCAACTGGCACTGGAGTATTTACTGGTCTTGTACTGATGCTGGTGGTTCGATTCATGGTGTTCACTCCAACATTACGATTTCCTGTACTTGATCCCGTTCTCATCCCTGTGCTCGATCCACTTCTCATTCCAGTACTAGATCCACTTCTCACAGTACTGGTGCTAGTTGTGCTGTTGCATGCTAGCACAGTATCATAAGAATAGAAGATCCCGGAGTTCGGAGTTTCCACTTCGAAATAATAATGGCCATTGAAATCACCGTTGTTTCTTCCTTTTGATCCGTTCAACAATTCTATTCCCGCAAAAGTTCCCGGCTTGTCATCAACAGTTCCAACAAACTTGAGAATTCCGATTCTTTGGTTGGGAACATTGATGATTGATCCCAATTTCAATTGAGACTTCGACATGACTCAGAAATTCCACAGATACACCAATTTGATTCTTAAAAAATTATCTAACTGTTTGTTGGCCCGTAATAATTAAATGCTAGTAGTTTGATTTTGGAAATCAAACGGAGATCAAATAAAAGTTAGCTGTATGACCAGATCACACTTAATTTGAGATCTGCTCTGTTTACTGTTTGTTCAAGGTAAACAAATAGATCTTGGGCCGGGTAAGATATACCATTTACATGGGTCTGGCTATGGTCTCTTCTCACTCACTAACGAAGTTACATTCATCACACAATAGAATTGTTCTTAATAGCAAATCTACAATTTAGAATTTTGAAAGAAATTTTGTTAAGCGTACTTTTTAATTTTGGTTGAGTCCAGTTTCATAGCTCCTTTTTATTCAGAAACCTCCTTGCCCAATTTCTCAACTATCTGACCTGCAGTCAAGCCTAGATTGATGTCATTGTAATTGGCACCTGCCAAATAGAACCCGATATCCATTTCCTTTGAGCGCAGTTTCAAAGTCTTGTACCCATTGTACAAGTATCCGTATGGAGGCAAAGACTGCTTTGAAGCAGAATCATCAAGCAATGCATTGATGAATGGAGTACGAACTGCCCGAGCGTTCTTACCAGACACTTTGGACAACATTGCAGTAGCAGGAAGCGAGTCTCTTGTCTCAGCGAGCAACTTGTTGAAGAATTTCTGGTTGCTTGCTTCATTGGTGGCCAAGAAAGCCGTTCCCATTTGTACAGCAGACGCACCTTTGCTCAAAAAGTACTTGATATCATCAGCATTCATAATCCCACCAGCAGGAACTAGGTAGATATCTTTCTTTTGTTCCACTACTACGTAATTGTACACCTCTGCAAACAAATCTTTGGTTGACAAGTTTCTGTCTGATTCATCAGAAACCACAATATTGCCTCGATGTCCACCAGCTTCGTACCCCTGACACACAATGCCGTCAACCCCACTCTCCACCAACACCTTGGCGTCTTCAACACAAGTGGCAGTCACAAACACCAACACTCCTACATTCTGCAATCGCTCAATGGTTGATTTCTGAGGTGCTCCAAAGTGGAAGCTGGCTATCTTAGGCTGGAACTGAGACCCCCACAGATCCACCAAGGCACTGACAACTTGAGGATAGTCACGTTCTACTTCTTTAAACGACAAGTTCCCGTTCAGTTTCGCGGCCGAGGTTCCTATCAGCACACTCTCGGTGGACAATCCAGGCACTGCTCTTGTGTACAACCCTGTGAACTCGTTCAATTGTTGATTGCTCGGGGTGTTCACTATATCGTGACAGAAGAAGTTGATATTGACAGACGAGACATTGCCGTCAATCAAGTTCCGCCGGAACTCCCGGATTGTCTCCAAGACTTTCTCAATTCCATTACGCAAATCGATGGTGGCAAGTGGTAAGGAGCCAAGTCCACCACTTGATGTCACTTGAGCTGCCAAAGCTGGAGTGCTCACTCCGGCCATCGGAGACTGGATTATGGGGTATTTGATACCCACAGCTCCACAGAACTTGACAGCGTTACTGTAAGACGGCATGTTCTTAGTATGAAAACAATTCACTCAGGGTTTTATTATAAGAGTAGTCTGATGACAGTAGACAAGAAATAAGAAGAGAGGAGAAACAGAAACAGTTTGGTAAGCTTTTATTACCGAAATTCCTTGCATTATGCATAATCCCGACCCCGCGGAGAAATGGAGGTATGAGTGTGGGAGTCATAGTTTGTCAGTACTAGTTCGTAAGAGGACTTGAATCTACGTAAATGATTTTATGTTAGCATCGAATCTGTGTAAATTTAGGATTGTGTGACAAATTCTAGAGGAATACCTCGGAGAGATTAATTTGTAAGATTGTTGTAGGCTTTCAAAGTTAACGGTAGCAGTCAGCTCCACTACTTTCCGAAACTCTACTCTACTTCTCAATTTCTACAAGGAAGAGTGATCACTAAAAACTTGGAGGTGTCCAGACAAGAGTTGAATATCACCGAAGTGTATGGGTACGTACCACAGAACTACTTGGTGATTGACAACTCGTATCCAAGTTCTCTGTCATTGTACACTTTCTTAGAAGACCATATTTTGACTCGATTGGAAAGTGACCATGACAAGTTCTTTAACAAATCCAGGGTGGTTCTTATTAATTCTGGTTCTATTCGCTACGATTTGTACAAGAAAATATCCAGAAACCTTACATCAAAAACGGTGTCTCAATCGCGTTTATAACAGCTATCTGTCACTGATGAAGTCTATCACCACTATTAAGCAGTCTTACCAGAACATCCTGGACAGTCATGTGCCGCAAAGGTGTCCAGAGCCAAGATCTCAATCCAGTAGTTATCTGGATCTTTAATGAAAGCAATGCCCTTCAACTTTCCTTGATTATATCTCAATGCCCACTCAACATCCGGGTACTCTTTCTCTATTTCCGCACAGAACGGTTCTGGTTCCTTCAAGGTTACTGCAATATGACCGTAACCCTGTGGAGCATCATTACCATTATGGTACTTGAAATCAGGATCGTCTTCGGTGCCCCAGTTGTGGGTCAATTCTAAAAGCCCCTGGCGGTTGCTTCTTGTCTGTCCTTTAGAGTATGCGTCATTCTCGTAACCTAAGAAGTAAAGAGTGAATTTAGCACTCTCAAACTTATGAGTGTCCACAAGTTTCAACCCCAACACATTCTGGTAAAAATCCAACGATTTCTTTGGGTCCTTGACTCGGACCATCGTGTGGTTGAACTTGTAAGTAGACAATTCTGTTTGATATTCGATTGGGTTGATCGATTGGTTGGCAACCAATTCAATCCAGTATCCATCAGGATCCAAAGCAAACGCAATGTTCTTCTGTCTACCGTCGGTCAACTTCTTCTGGAACTTAACGTTCAGTGACTCCAAGGCATCACAGGCAGCACTAATATTGTCAACTGAGAAACAGATATGTCCGAATCCTCGATGTGGATCGGCATTCCCATGATTGACCTTGAAACTTGCGTCATTTTCAGTTCCGTAGTTGTGAGTCAATTCCAAAACACCTTCTCTCTCGGCCCAATTTTTACCGTACCCTTTGTTCTTTGGGTAGTCAAAGGCCATCATATAAAGAGAGAACTTCAAGTCTTGGTTGTCGTACTGCTTGACCAACTTCATGCCGAAGTTCTTCTGGTAAAACTCAACACTGATCTTTGGGTTCTTGACCCGCAAGCATGTATGGTTGAATGTCAACGACGTAGGAAACTTCACCATTGTTAACGTACTGTCTGTTTGAGCAACTGTTGGTCTGGGGAAGATTATTAATGACCAGGCTTCAGTATGGCTTCGTTGCAGTTACCCTGGGACGGAGCTTAGGCGGGAGTTTAGAGAGAGTGCATACACAATGCAGATCTGGAGACTCCGGACTGAACGACTCGAGGTTTGTACCAATATGTTCTCAGCACAACATCAGTCTCAACTCATCCTAAAATACTTCAAATGATCTCAATTAGAATTGTCACTTAAATTCTCTTCTTTGTAGACCTTCCTCTTCTTGATTATTGCAGTTCTCAGACGTTCTTCAAAATCGTCCGGGTTAAGCTCTTCCAATCCCAATGGTGAGCTGGATACAATTTGGGAGGTGGAACGCCTAAACCAACGACTTCTGAATTTAAGAGTCCTTTGGGTGTCACAAGTATGATTACTTACAACAGGTGAGATTTTTGTAAACCTCAAGGAACTCCAGTGGAAAGGTTTTGGTTCGTGCTCTCTGCTCTCTAGCCTGAAACACAAAGAACTCCATGCATTCTTTAGTTTTCCTCTGGATGATAATTTATTGGGATTCTTTCCTATTACTGTAGGACTTAACACCACGGGCTGTTCTGCCGCTTCTGAGGTCTGGGTGTTTGAATGGCGGCTCATAGCACTGTTGGTTGCACCAGACATGCCAACTTGTTCACTTGGCTCGCTTTTCGTTTCACTAACAAGATTTTTTCTCAATTTATTAGTCGAATTATAGAATAGATTTTTATCACTCGAAAGTATATTGTTCTCTTCAGATTTTCTCAAAACATGCTCATTCTCTGGTTTCGTAGCTGCATTGCCGATTTCATCTTTCCCGTTTTGCAGTTTGGAATCTTCAAATATTCGAAAACGTTTACCAAGCACCATCTCGTCTACAAAAATAAAGTAGAGCAAAACAACTTAAAAATTTATTTAATAATGAGCAAAAAAGAGAAAGTTAGCTCGCAGTTTGTGTCTTAGTCACTGAACATATATTCTGCGTCTGCAGCAGTATCACAGAGCCACAAAGGAGTGGGCCACTGTTGAAAAACATGTCGAACACTCATTGATTCTAACTAGATTTTCAAAGGGGTACTCAAATAACACCTCCTTCTGATATTCATGGCCGCTACAAGTCTACAACGCTTCTCGTATATCATGTATTACGCATAACTAAAGCAAATGCAAAGCCATCAACTAAACCACCTCCAACTCGATCATGGATACTTTACTCCATGTATTCTAAAATGGCGAAGTTTCTTTATATCTTTCTCGTTCAAGCTACTTTTGATATTGGCAAATTTGACCACTTCCTCATTTTCTGTGACATCGACGGTCAAGCTCTCCAACTGCTTGGAAATCAACAAGTCTCCGAGGAACGATTTGAACCGTTCGCTTAGAATGAAATTATGATTCTTTTTGTATTGTATTAATAGCGACATCAAACTGGCAGACTCGTCACCGGTGAACTGAGCCAAGGTAAACGGGAACACCCACGAGCAATTCACAAGCTCCAAACGTTTCACCACAGGAACACTCTGCTCGTCGTTTTTCGTCCACTCGAACTTGAAATTCTCCAACCTCAATTTGTCGATCTGCTGGAACTGATGCAAATGCCGTAGATCGAAGATCGAACCCGGCCGATCAGTCTTCAAATGCAACGACTTGATCCTAGGCTTGAACTTGAAATATTTCAAGCAGAAAGATGCAGATGAAAGCTCAATTTTAAGCCACTGCAAACTGTCAAGTCTCTCTATTAAACTGTCTATTTTGGCGGTGCTGTGCCATTCAAGTTTATTATCTGCATTGCATATCACCAAATGTCTCACCACCTCAGCAGCATTGGTTCCAGATAATCTCCAAGAAACAGGGTCTGAGCTTGAATCTGTATCAAGAATCTCACTGGTAAATAAGTCCAATTTGTTCCAGGGAATAAACACTGGATTGAACGCAAACTCAATTAATTCCCGTCGATATCGTTTGCATGTAGACGTCACATTAATCACGGTAGCCCTATCTACCAACGAAAAGATATCACTGAGAATCTCATTGGGAAGATCTAGTAAACAGGGCCCATTAAGCTTCTGTCTTTTAACTCCACTATTTTTCATGAGATGTCAGAGCTCAGTTTTCATGTTGTTGGTTTCCAATCACTGATTTAAGGTGCACTGAAGTGATGAGCCATCTGCACTCGCGTAGAGTTACCCTGCCTCAGAACTTCAAGCGAACCTGGCTCCCACTGAATTGGAGCATTCAAGAAAGATATCCTCCAAGATGAAGCCTTCATTTGTAGCGTTGGTGAAACCCAGACGACCGGAACGGAACACTCCGGCGTTGTTGCCTCCGTTGCAGCTATACCGTCGGATCTTGCGGAGCCACAGAAAGTATCTTCCTTCAATGCAGCGTGCGTTGGGAGACGAGTATGTGAAAGCCGAGTTCCATGCCCACAAGAACATCGACAATCCTCTTCATATTATTGGGTTTTTGACAAGTTGGCAAGATTATTTGGCTCAAGTGGCCGGAGATAAATGGCAGGAAGCCGGATTGACTAAAGCTCATTTGGAGAAAATGACCCCAGAACAAGTTGGTCAAGTAAGTATTATGTAGTGATTGATTCAAACTGGTTACTAACAATTGCAGCTCTATGAATTACAGAAAGAGACAAAGAGAGTTGGCGAAAGAGAAGGAGAAGCAGATGCACATGCTGAGGCGCATGCCGAACTTTCCAAGAAGAATGAATGATTGGTTGCTTCTTGATTCTGACTATTGTTTGACTTGACGTTTGGTCGCTTCTACATCACTGATTTTTCATGTACATAATTACCGTTACTACGATTTGCATACCTTGGTTGTAGGTGTGAGCCCTAGAAGAAAGAAAACATATCCCGAAGAGATTTAATATTCTAGGAACTACCTCATTAGTTTCAATTTATTAGGAAATCTTAATGACCATATTTGTAGAATCATTGGTGGAACAACTGGGTACTCAGTGCAGTGCTCCATACTAACTAAATACCACGTGACATCGACCGGCGAACCATTTGAAGTTTGCAGCAGCCTAACACATCTCGTCTTCTCCAGATCACAATGTTTTCATTTGCAAAGAACATTGTCAAGACATTGGAGCAGTCTGCGGAATCGATAATAAACACCTCGTCGAATTTCATAAATACTGATAACGACCCGTATTTCCAGTCTGCTGGCACTTCCTATGGATTCAGAGTGTTGCATGTTGAACCGGAGTCTCCTGCCTCGAAGTTAGGACTTGAACCGTGGTTCGATTATATTGTTGGACTTAACAACCACGAGTTATCTGTTGGTAATAGCAATTCGTTTGATTCAGACTACCAGGAGAAGATCCCAGACTATGATTTGTTTCTCCGTGAGATCGAGAACTGTGTCAACAGACCGATCAATTTACATGTGTGGAATGCCAAAGGTGGAGTGTTGCGTGAGGTGCTTATTGCCAACGTTGACGCTTTTCCAGCAGACGACAAGACGGTTTACAACGCACAAGGGTACTTGGTGGACCCACAGAACACCGTGATCAACAACAAGTTCAAGACACTTGGCGTGTCGATTCAAGCAACCCCACTCATCACTGCCACTTATGTGTACCGAGTATTGGAAGTACAACCTAACTCCCCGGCCGAACAATGTGGACTCTTGCCACATTCCGACTATATCATTGGAGCCAACGACGGGATGTTTGCTACTGGTGGTGAGGACTTGTTCTCACGAGTCATCAATTCGGTGTACAACCGGGATCCTCTGAACTGTGTAATCAACTTGGTAGTATACAACCACGACTTCGATGTGGTGCGGCCAGTGTCCATCAAACCTTCGGGACTCTGGGGTGGCAATGGAATTCTTGGTTGTGGCGTAGGGTACGGTTATTTACATCGATTGCCTCAGGTTGTTGGTAAGTTTGAGTCTTTGGACACTCCTGCTCCAGGCCATTACCTCCAAGCGCCAGGACAAACCTTGTTCAATATTCCAAGTGAAGGAAATACCAGCAGCGAGTTTATTCCTGCTAATATCGATCATTTACACCCTGGGAACACAACAGGTCAAGAGATCCAGCTGTCGCCATTAGCTTCAGAGCCAGTAACTGCCGGTGCTCCAACTGACAATGCTCCAAATATCATAACCCCAGCAGATCTGAAACCTGCTGCTAACCTTACTGGCCCTCCTCCAACAGGAAGAAAAAAGAAAAAGTCTGTGCCGGCAAAAACAAGTGATTTCTCTGATTATTTCAATGAAGAAGCTAAGAAAAGTGAGAAGATCGACGGGAACACAAGAATCACGCTTGATAAGGATTCGTTGCCTCCGCCTCCAAAGAAGTAGACCCATTTACGAAATATCATGTCTGTTGCCATCATTCTATTAGTAAAACATATTAAGAAAAAATCTATTCACAAGGATCCTGTATCCTGTCTCTCCTAATCACTTTCCTCCAATCTACTAAGGTCTCCGTGATCACCTTACTCCAATCTACTAGCAAAGCCAACCCAGCTCACTTTCCTCCTTTAATATGGCCTGAACCGCTTTCTATTTCTTAAGGTCTGGATTCTCGCCTGGTCTTCTCTGAACTTCACCAACAAATCGTTCATTTCCTGCTTCTTGCGTTCTCTGATTTGGAACCGGTAGAAGTCTTGTTTCTCCTTCTTCTTTGCTTTCTTGGTGAACTCGTCCTGCAACTCTGAGTTGTTGGCAAGTTTCAAGTTACTTGTCTTACCCAATATAGCAGCCTTTGTCTTTCTATGTTTGCCGACCACCAACTGGAACCCATCTTCATCGACAATGGTAGCACTTTCTTGCAACTCTTCCAATTCATCGGCCTCCTTTTTGTTGAACTGGGTCAAGGCAATATTGATAGACTGCTTCAACTCGTCGATATCCAACACTTTTGCTTTGTAACGGTCAATAAACCCTTGATAGCTTCCAACAAACGTACTCTCATACAACGGATAATTACGAGGAGAATGAAACCGAGCAACCTGCTTGACTTTGCTCATAAACAACTTCATTGCTGCTTTATCCACAAACGTCACAAGAGCAGTGTTCACAGGGAACTTCACCTCGTTGATTCCTCGGTACTCACTGTTCTTAGAATCAAAGTACTCGCTTGTAAGCTTACTGAGATCCACATCGTCCTTGTGTTTCAAGCTATTACTGATAGTCACCTCCTGGATCAACGAGGCCTCCGAAACTTGTCTGAACAAATTGCGCACCCCTTTCAAATCCACATCTTTTGGTAAATTGATGACGAAAATACTTTTCTCGTCTCTTTCGATGTCTTGGTTCTCGGGCTTGGATTGATGAGGCTTCAAATACACATAATGAAGCACCTGCTTCCCTTTAACAGCATCCAGCAAACTGCTTCGCACCGGGTACACGATCGGTAGTACCCGAAACCCCCGGATCTCTTCTGTTGCTAATATACCCATGGGTGCTCTGCAACAACTTTTCTCAGATCTCAATCCTCCATCGATAAAATTCCTGCTTTTCTGGGTCTCTTGCACACGTGACCGCGGACGGTGCTCCCTATTTCCAGATTTAGATCAAGATATGATTCTGGCTCTCACCTCAAACCAACCGGTTGTCAGTAACATTAAGTTTCGGCTTAGTCAAGTCCGATCTACTTCCAACGGTTTGCTTGTGGTTCCAGAGTTCCCTGGTGGGTGACTTGTATTTCCTAATTTCACGGTGTGGTGAAATTTCACAATCTTGACAGCTCAAGCACATGAACAGAAAGAACATCAAGAGACCCGAGTCACTACTTTTGGACAAGGACGCTCTCAAGTCGTCCGAGAGCTTGGAGCTGGTCGAGCCTCCCAAGGACAACGAGAGCTACAATGTGGCTTTCAAAAACTCGTTCACGCTTCGGAAGCTGTCTGCTAAGACTGCGCTAGACGACCGCAAGAAGCCAGCCAATCTCCGCATAGTCAGTGTCAAGCCGCTCTCGCCAGCGTCGCCCAAGTACTTCGAGAAGATCGCTCACAACGACAAGAAGTTCTACGAGTGGACTCGGCTTGAAGTGCACAACTGGATTGTGAACTTGCCTGATCTCAACAGAATAGGGAAGAGCCAGGAGATCGGCCGGATCTTCCTCGACAACAACATCAGCGGCGACATCTTGCCGTACTTGAACAACCAGCATTTCAACGACATGAAGATCAAGGAGTTGAAGACCAAGCTTGTGTTGCGCAAGAACATTGATCTTCTTATCAGTGCCACGGTGGAGAAGCTGCCTCCGGATGACACCTTGGAGGATCTTTTGCTCAGTGCCAGTGTCATCAACAACGCCAGTTTCTGCAATTACGTGCCAATAACCGAGCGGATCTTGGCCAACTTGTCCGAGCAGATCATCAAGAACAACGGAGTCAAGCCTGCTGCTTCTCCACACCAGCTAGAACACGACATTGGAGGCCAGCATCTCACGGCACCGACTGCCCGTGGTGACCAGAAGTCACCTGTTCACGATAAGAGCTTTGAAAAACTCGATCTGGAGTTCAAGAAACTCCATCTCACGTTCTACAAGTTCAAAGAAGAGGTGATTCCTGTGGTGAAACAGTTTCAAAAAACCAACAAACTCCAGACCCCAGTGGACGGCAGCTACTACTTGGGCCACAACCACAATCTCACGCCTACGTCTATTAATGGTTCGCCCAACGTCAGTTCTCCTATGAACGCAATGAAGAATATTGCCTCGCCAACCAACAACAACTTATATAAGCGTAACTACATGCGGGAAGCTCACGATGAAAACAGCAACAGTGGACCAGGAACCGGTAGTCTTACGCCTGGGAGTTTCAGTGGCAAGTTCAAGAACGGTACTGAGTCTGAAGCAAACGGGACTGATTCCAAGGACGACCAACGCAAGAGCACTGAGAAACTGGTTAATGGCTACAGCTCCAACAGAGCAAGTGCTGATTCCTACGGCAACGAGTCTGCCATTGAGGAGCCTAACGACGAGGGCGAGAAGAGTATTATCATTGGCAAGTACAACGGCACGAATCACGATGAGGACGGCGACAGAAAGAAGAACGCAGACCGGTTGTTGGTGAATCCGTTCAAGGACAAGAAAGATATCGACAAATCGCCTTTGGATGCAAGTTACGAGGACCTGGCTCACCAGCGGACGTTCTCTAACTCAAGCAACAAGGCGTCGACTCTTCCTCTTGGAAAGTCTACTCATAACGGTACTCCGTCGCCAACTGTAGCTACATCCGCGTACCAGACCGCACAGTCAGCCCTCCAAACTCCAAACTTCAACTCCCATCCACAGTTAAACCATCAGCATTCCACTGGAACGTTGTACACTACCAACGTGCCTGCTCCTAATGCTCAGTACGCACAGCTGACTGGTGCGTCATTTTCTGCCCCGGGATCTGCCAACAGTTTCAGCAACTTCAGCAGTCCTACCACCGTCAAATCGGAACCATTGAAACAATTGAAGGCCAAGTACGACGACCCGTGCTTCAAGGTGCTCCAGAAAGCGATGGTGAAACACAGAATCAGCAACGTCGACTGGAGAAACTACGTGCTTGTTATCTGCTACGGCGACAAAGAAAGAGTGTTGGGACCAGAAGAGAAACCAGTCAAAGTGTTCAAAGAATTACAGGACAGAGGTGCTCATCCTTCGTTCATGATCAGACAATTGGACTCTCAAGGAGCCTACGCAGAGTATAGTGGGATGTATGGTTCTTAGGAAAAGTCCTCATTAGTGCTCCGTTTATTGGTGTCAGTTGATCAGTTCCCAGTTGTCAGCAGTTTAGTATTCTCTTATTTTGTTATATATTAGCCTCAGGTTTTGTTAATGAAGAAAAGTTTATTGGTGAATGCCTAGTAGTCAACCACCCGCGTGGCTCCTCCAGGCGCGTGGATCATGAGTTACCCGCCCTCCAAACTGTTTACCCTTTGTTTTGATCTACAGATCAATGTTTACTTTTGGATCTCCAATACCTGGTTAATGGATGCTTCTCAGTTTTATCAGGCTCTTGTGAGCCCCAGACAGAGCTTGCTAGATAAACAGACCCTTATAATCCAGTTCAAGGCTTTCATCAAGAAAAATCTTGTGGCGTCCTCCGAAGATGGTCTTTCTTTCTTCCGAGGATTAGAGTTTGCATTCACCGAGTTAGACACTCCCACAGTCCAGGCATTGGCAATAAGCTCAATTGGTCACTTAGTGAAACGGTTGTCGTGCCAGAGCGATGAGGACTCTTCTATGACTCTAAATACGTTTCTGTCGGTGGTACCTTTCTTGGTATCGGTGTTGAATCAACAGAAATTAGCCTACAAATCAATTGCCAGAAATAGCATTGTGGATTACTGGTTGGCCATCCCATTGAAGATCGAGCATTATGTGCGCAACTATTTGCTTGAGAATCTCACAAATATCAAGAATGTTTCTGCTATAGACGAGTTGTTGCTGATCCTTACAGAGTTCCACCAGAAGAACACCCATTTGAACTTGGCAGTGTATTTTGTGTCGCTTGTTCGTTTATACCACTATTCATCTTTTTCAGCCACGCCTACAAACGTCTCAATCCATAGAAGAAGTCAGAAACTACTCCAGATTGCTGTGGCGCAAAACGATGCTAACTTGAAAAACTTCCTTACCATTGCCGAAGAGTGTCGAGTAAGCAACAATTTGATTGCTGCTGTCACGGGAGCCTCAAACACAAACAAAGTTTCTTCTCGTGATACCACCAAAAAGCTAACCAGAACGTCTAATGATCAGACTCAGTTTCAGCTGGGCTCATTTCAGTCCAGCACCAATCAGTTCACCACTCAACTTAATTCACAATACCCCAAACACAGAAGCAATGACGAGCTCCACAAGTTGGACGATACAAGTCCGGAAACCACCAGCACTTTAAGCTCACCAGCTGAGGTACAGCAGATACTAGACGCTCTTCCAGGCTATTCTCTTGACAAGATCAAACCACTCGAGTACGACTCCATGAGTTACCTCACAGCCACCATTGGTTCTTTTCTCAAGGATTTCGAAGGACGAGAGACAGAATTCAACTGGACGGCACGAGAGAAGAGTATGAACAAATTAAGAGCTATTATTCGGGGATCTATATTCACTGACTCTGAGGATACCCAGAAAGAATTCGTCAGTTACTTGAAGTTCAATCTCCTTGATGGTATAGCCAAATCCGTCAATTCGCTCCGGACAACTCTTTCCACTTGTGGTTGTAAATTTGTCAAGGAGTTGTTCCAGTTGTTTTCCATTTCTAGTTTTGACAACTCATTGATAGAGTTTTTCTTTAAAACGTCTATCAAACTCTCTGCTACTACCAAGAAGATGAACCACAACAACTCTAATGTCGCAGTGTGCTCGATTCTTGCTAAAGTGTTTCAATCCAAATCATTCAATTTCAAACTTCTCAACTCCATCGCTGACTATGCCAACGACAAAACCATATCTCCTAGAATCTTCAGTTCTACTTGGATTGCCATCATTATTCTCAAACATCCTCTTCATCTAGACACACTCACAGACCGCCATAACGTGTTTTCGTCCGACACAACCGCCGCCGATATAATAGCAAGAGTAATCAAGAAGAATCTCACTGACCAGAGTCCGTTGGTCAGAGAGCCTAGCAGAAAGACTTTCTGGATATTCGACCGGTATTATTCCGGTATAACCCAGCCCTTGTATGAAGACCTTGCTCCAGGAGTCAAGAGATTGTTAGACGAATGCAAGAACATTGATCCGAAGGCTTCAAAACTGATGAAACGACCTGAAATTAAGGCTCGGTCTGTGTCGTCGTTGGGAGTCAGAACTCGTCCAAAAGAAGGTTCTGGCAGTTATGGTAAATTGGGTAATGATTTCAGTGGTCGCTCGCATTTGGCAAAGTCGAGATCTGTTTCTGATCTGGTACAGAGAGCTGCCAGTTTGAATAATGGAGATCAGGTCCAGAAACCTGAACAACGGTTTGCTAGTATGAAGAGAGAGGGGCTCGGAAAACCAGTCAGAATACCACGCAAACCTTCTGGAGATACTACAAAGCCAAGGGAGGTCAGCAAGGTGACTGTTAAGGAACCTGTCAGAGACTCAACTAAAGATATGTCAGTGGAGCCTCGTAAAACCAACAGCGTTGCTCTGTTCTCGTTTAAGCAAAGCAAACCTCAACCAGAAACCGTTAAATCAAATCCATTCTCGAAACCAACTCAAGACCAATCCACTGTGTCTGAAAACAGCAGCTCTAAGGAAGACACTGACACAGAAATTAACAACAGCATCACTAACAATTTGGTAATCTCGGAGCATGTCAAGAAACAAGAACCTAAAGAAGATACTACAATGAAGGCTGTTGATACCATGACTGCAATCAAAAATAACAGTGACGTTCAGGTGCACATTGACGGAGTCAGTGTCAATTCTGCCCAAGCTAGATTCGATGATCCATTTGCTAGCTTGAGAAGCAACGAAAACGAGACTGAAGATGTGAAAATGGAAGTGGAGGAACCAGAAAAAGAAGCCACTGTTAAACCTCAGCTGTCCAGTTCTGAAATTTTACCAACAGAGGTTCAAGAAGCTCAACGGATAGAGAAGATCAGCCCAGAACTGATCAACGCAGAACAGTTCAAACCATTAAATTCCATGAGTATCATTGCCGATGATTCGCAGCTGCTCTCTTTGAGAATTTCCGAATTGGTTGACTTGATCCAAAGTGGCCATCAGTTTTCAAAACCAGATTTGAAATTCCTTAAGCCTAAGTTTGAATCTGTTTCAATTAGAGAGAATCCTGATGTCTGGTTTGGACTTGTTCAGACCACACAGGTTTGCAAAGCACTGGAGATTTTAGGTTTGCAACAGATCTTGAAAGTCATTTGTTATTATCAGGAGAAACATAGTGACAGCGGAACAATCAACAAGATATTGTATCAGTTGATTGAGGCCAGATCGTTTTCTGATGTGGCTAAAAGTTTGCAGAGTGTTCTTAGAGATGGTGACAACGAAGTTTATTTGAAGTACGGATTGAAGAACTTGAAGAAACTTCTTATATATAACAAGCTTGCTGTGAGCTCTCACAATGAAAAACAAGTGGTTGACGAGTTCCTTCTCACATTGATTCATTTGTTGCAGAAGGAAGAACATGCATCTGTTGAGTTTCTGTCAGACCTCATCCTGGAGAATTTGAAGTATATCCAACGGAACTATACTGGATTGTTCAATCTGTTCCTCAAGCTGATGGATTCTCGTGCAGAGGTTGGTGTTTCTAAAGATGAATTGCTTGCAGCACTTGAGGGTAAACCTTTAGTTAAGAAGCAAAGTGTTCTTCTAACCCCTACTAAGAATAACAAACTGGTTTCATTGACTTCAAACTGGGATATTACATTGTCAACTGACCCAGATGCCACAACCATTTTCAAGGGCCAGAAGTATATGACAAAAGACAGTCTCAGAAAAGGTCCAACCAACACCCGAATGAGCTCTGTGAAGGAAGCAGACTCGTTCAGCAAACCTGAATCTGGTCTGTCTGCCGGAGGATTGGAATCTATAGATGACAACGAAGGACTCACTCCAATAAAATTGCAGAACGGAGCAATAATTGATGGAGAAGGAGACACAGTTATGATACACAAACAAGAGGAATCAATTGACGAATCTGAACAACTCACTAGAGTTTTACCAAAGTTCAAGGCACCAGTGGAGCAACAGCGCAAGATCAGCGCCGAGCAGCTTGATCATATTATTCAGAAAGCTGATCCTTTGAAAGCAATCAACAAGAAGACAAAGCCAATCAGAGTGTTCCAAGATGATACTGTGGAGGAAATCACTAATCGCATTGTTGAGCGCCAGATGAGACAATACAAGTTGTTCTCCATCAAACATAATGAAAAGACAGTGACGTTTTCTGAAGAGCCTGTGACGAAATTACTTAATACCTTAGCTACCACTGGAACTATAGGATTGAAAGAGTGCAGCTTTTTGATTCTGCAGTTCAGCCATGCCATTGAGCAAGTGAATTATTTGCCAACTTCTTCAAAATGGTTTATAAAGGACAATGGATTGGAGCTTATGTTTTGCACGCTTTTTGGATGCATTGAAATGCCTGGGTTTGAAGCTGGCCAACGGATCATCGAGATTCTAGTTCTTTTCAAGCAAGCGTTGACTCTCTCCAATGCTTTGCATCGAACTCTTGATAGGGAAAAGGTGCAAAGATGTTGGGCATTCATTGAGAAAGTCACAGGGTTTGTGAGTCGCAGTGGAAGCTCAGCAGTTCAAGAGAAAGCTAACATTCTATTGCAACTCATTGTGAAAGAAGTGTGCTTGTTTGAACAAAGCAGTTCTTTGCTCTTGCAAATCTTGATCAATTCTTTGAATGACACATCACGCGGTACCCAGTTTTTGACACTCCGATTGACTTGCTTGTCGATTGTGCTTTCGAGAAGTCCTGAAACTGTTCCTCGGAAAATGTTGGCCCTCATTGAAGAGAAGGTGATTGATCATTTCAGCTCGACAAACCAACATGTTCGGAAACAAGCGATCGAAGTTTACTCGATAGTTTACAGCATAATGCTCACGGGCAATTGCCAATCAAGCGTTGGCCATTTTGACTCTTTGGACGAGAGCCAAAAGAAATTCATTCAGCATTTGATTAAATGATAGCTATGATAATATACGTTAGAATTACATTTTGTTTTGCATACGGTAGTAGAGTCGTTGGGTTGGAGTTAATATAGTGCCATTGGAATGCCACTCAAACAATCATAAGAACATTAATTGTACGACATAGTCTTGTTCAGCAATTGCTTTGAAATACTTATAATAATCAGCTGTCATCAATCATATCAACCAATTTGAATCTCTCCTTCCATTGATTGATTCTGCATGTACAGGCACAATGCACCAGTCACAAGTACTTCGACTGCGTTTAATCAATTAGTCCAATTATCCATGACTGTCAACCACCACGCACCAACCAGCTCCGATCAAGATAAATTACCGTCAATCATTTACTTTGCCTATTGAGCTCGCTAGCTGTTTCTTCTTGGTTCTCTTCTATATTCATTATCTTCGATCCTTCGCACTAGTTCGAAGAAAATTGGGTACTCAACCCGATCCTGTACTAACTTAATCTTAATCACTAACTTGGAAGTACCAGGGAACAGTACCATGGGAATGAATAGGAGCTAGTAGACACTCAACAACCAACGAGTGAAAAAAGTCAGCGATGTGCCAAATGGTAAGCATGGACAAATCAAATAAACTGTTCAACAATTCAATAACCAGATTAGTCCCTAACAAAAACGCAAAGAATATCAGCAATCTGTACTTATTTTCTCTGCAACTAGTCGTGGGGACCTTTACTACGCCATGTCGACTACTAATGCTAACCACTTTCCAACGATGCCAACCACTTTCAACGCCAACCCCTTTCCAACCCCTTTCAAATATTCATAACCAATCCCGTAATCCAACAAATCAACACTACAACCGATCCCAGTCTCTGGTAACGTCTTGATGTCTCACAAATCTGCTCACTGCAAATCAATCTGTTACAAGCCAGTCTCCTACATGACAATTTGCTGGGCACCTACCTCCTTACTTCCTCCTGTACATACCTTCTTGTGACTTCCTTCGTCATGCAGCTTCCATTAAATCGACCGTTTGACATTCCAAACCCAGCTCCTCTACAATCGCCGATCCTGGAAAACCATCATCCGTAATTCCCATAGAACCATATCCATTGAAACTTTGACTCGTTTGGTCTCAATCGTAACCCCCATCCAGTAACCTTGCGACACCCTCTGCCCGGATCGAACCTTCTCGGCTCACCCCCTCCCCGAAACAAGGGGCCCCCGCACCCCGATCTGGCAACCCTTACCCGGAATTCCACCCTGCGAAAACCTGGCCTCGCTCTGCCTCGGTTGCGTGCCCCTGCACAGGCACCCTGGCCCACTAAAAACCACCATGGAGCAGTCAGCTATTATTCCCTCCCTCCAACTCCCTCGCCAAGGGTATATATATGATCCTGTTGCCATAAGCTAGCACATTGTCTTTGATAGTTGTGATCTGCACTGCAAACCGAACCTGGCTTTCTGTCATTTATTCTTGTGCCTGAGTGCAATTGTTGTTTTCCAGTGATTTGTCCTTGGAGATTCCATCAATCAATCAGTAACAACCCAAGCACTTCTTGCACTCAGCTTCCCGGTTCGCAATTTATCCTCTGATCTTCAGTGCTTTTCGCGATCTCTCCAATCGCCCTTGATTGCGGGCCTATTTTGGTGACTCCAATATTTCGTCATGGCTGACGCCTGGAACCCCGATTCCCTCTCGGAGAGCTTCTCAAGCCTCAGCACCAGTCTCAACCCGAACCTCCAGCACCAAGCGTCGGCAAACTCCTTGAACTCCCAGTCGAGCCGCTCGGGCAGCGGCACTTCCACCAATGCTGAAAACTGGTCCCAGAACCAGTCGGGGGCCATCCCCTCGATCACTGCTTCTGATCTTTCGGCCAACAGCTCCACATCCAAGCTCAACTCTCAGATAGGAGGGTTCCGCACCCGTGCTCGCGCAGGCACCCTTCCTTCCAAGTTCAGTGGGTCCTCGAATTATCAGTCTGGCAATCTTCTCAACAACAACGGCCTGGCCAATTCGTTGGCTGTCGGCAACCCTCCTGTAGCTTCGTCGACAATTCCAATGAACATCTCGCCGCTTCTCACGCCAACCACCACCGCAAAAGACCCGTTCTCCGACATTTTGTCGTTCAACAAGACCTCCAATCCCTCGAGCAGCAACACGCTTCACCCTGGTGCCCGTCGACTTCGATCTGGCTCGCTTTTCGGATTCGACTCCAATATCTGGAGCACCAACAACAGCGAGGTCGCCTCCATCATATCCAAGGACTCGGTACCTGAGTCGCGGTCGGTGCACCAGCAACCGTCGCTCTCTCAGATCAGCCCTAATCCTCAACCAATGGTGCAGGCTCAGCCTCCACTGCTGCAGCACCTTCCGGATTTCTCACGCATCCGCTCGTACACCACCTCCAACGCCTTGAACGACAAACAGTACCATCTTTACGACTCCAACACCTCGCCGACCCACCAAGACCCAGCTCTTTTCACCGACAATCTCCAACCTCCAACAGAGTACCTGTCGTACGACCCGGTGCCGGACCTTCTTGCCCCCAACGGCCAGGTGTCCAACAACTTCTTGGGTCTTCTTGCCGGAAACCAATTGGACAGCCACCGGCCACGGGCCCAGACGTACTCCAATGCGTTGGAAAACCAGTTTTTCAACCCTATGGTTGAGGTTCCGTTGGTGATCCCAGGACAGCAACTTCAGCAGAAACTGTACGTGGCTCCTAAGACAGTGGCCCCAGGTCCTCGCACCCAGCAGCCAAGCTTGATTGACAATGCCTCCACACAAAAACTTGACTACACATCGACTTTCCACAACTCTACCTTGTCGCCGTCCAACGTCATTGTCATGATCGATCTTCCACCGTTGAACCTCGGAATCACCACTGCAGTGAACCTCTACAAGTTGCTCAGCAACTTTGGTAAAATCACTGCAGTCTACGTGTTTGCTGACGAGCTGGCAGAACTGTCCAATAAAGATATTTCTACAATCAAAGAGGCAGAAGAGTACCGTGGTCATTCCAACAGCAGCGTCAATGCCGTTGTCGAGTTTGAAAACTTGGAAATGGCCATGAACGCAAAGGCTCAATTGAACCATAAAGAGTTGTACCCTGGCTATTTCTGCGTGATCGGGTTTGCCAAGATCTTGAAAAACGGTTATGCAGATACCCCGCTGGTTCCTGAACCTGAAGAGTCGAGTGAGACTGTGCACACCAAGGATGCGGAATCTGAAAAGGAACGGCCTGCTGAGACTTCCACCAGCCATGAAAACACCAGAAAAAACTTGCTTCTTATTTCCCAGCCTCTTCCGTTTGTTGAAGTCTTGGGTCGTTTGCAAGAGACTTTGGCCAAGTTCAGCAAGAGCAATGAAGTGTCAAAGGTTGCAATCGACCGCATGATCAAGAAGGCAAGCAACTACGACGGTTATGATAACGATTATGGTCCATTGCCTGACCCAATAGTACAACGTGAGTTTGACGCTCCGCGTTTGAGAGAGATCAGAAAGCTTTTTGATTCTAATTCTGCTCGCCAGCAGGAGATCGAGGAGATCGCGTTGGCAATGTACAATGAGCTTCCGGAGCTTTCCAGTGATTACCTTGGCAACACTGTTGTTCAGAAGATTTTTGAGTCTTCCAGTGAGGTTGTCAAAGATATCTCCCTCAAACGGGTTTCTCCATACATTGCTCAAATGGGTATTCACAAGAACGGTACTTGGGCCGGCCAGAAGATCATCAATGTGGCAAATACCAACAGACAAAAAAACCTTATTGTGAACGCATTGCTCCCATATGTTGCTCCGTTGTTCAAAGACGGGTTTGGTAACTACTTGATCCAAGGCTGTTTGAAGTTTGGAGCTCCATGGAACGATTTCATCATCGAGGTTATTTGCTCGAAGTTCTGGTTGTTGGCTCAAGACAGATACGGTTCACGTGCGATCCGTGCTGCTTTGGAAAGTGGCCACTGTTCTAACGAGCAGACCTGTTTGTTGGCCTCGCTCATTGTTGTGTATGCCGAGTTTTTGGCCATAAACAACAATGGTGCTTTGCTCTTGACATGGTTCCTTGACACCTGCAACTTGAAGAACCGCCATTTGATTCTTACCGAGAAGCTTTTGCCATGGCTTGTGGAGTTGTGCTACAACAAGCTTGGAAGTTTGACGATCATCAAGATCTTAAACAACAGAAACGACCCTACTTCCGGAGAGCTCATCATCAATAATTTGTATGGCAGCTTGAAGGTCAAGGGACTTAATGCTGATGGAGAACTTGAAGTGCCAGTCACCGACAACTTGAAACAGATTCTTAAGGAGTTCACCTACGGTCCTACATTTATCCACAAGACTTTGGCGACCCCGATTATTATCGAGAACAATCTCCGGCCGCTTGTGCTTGCGGAGATCAAACGGGCGTTGATCGAGCTCAATGTGACGTCGTACCAACAGGGATACAAACGGTTGATTGATGAAGTTGGGTTGAACGTCATGGATGGAAACTCGTCCAATAATAGAAACGTCAACGGCAACAACAACAATTACCAACTCAACGGAAACAGAAACAGAGGACGGGTCATGATGGGTAACCAGAACATGATGAACCAAATGCCAATGTCGATGCATCCTCAAGGTCAACACTCTATTAATGGAGGTACATCCAATAACAAGGGGACCAAGTCGAGCAGCGGATCCGGGTATCCGAATGATGTTCCTCCCCCAATGGTGTCTCAGCAACCGGGTGTCGACTACAACTACACCAACTATTTTCCACAGAACCACGGAAACCCACCATTTTTCAACCCTCAGTCCAACAGACAGTTCCCGAATAACAACGGATTCCCATCTCAAGGTCCACCTCAAGGCCAATTTGATATCCCGGGGATGAACCAACAGTTTGAAGGTCCTGGCTACGGCGCCGAGGGTCAAGGGTTTCAAAATTCCTTCGCATACCGATAAGTGGTGTCGGAGTATGTCCAATGTTCAACCATTAATTACGTGAGACCCAGTTTACAGGCCGTTGCATTTTTCCTGTACAAACTTTCAACGTCATAAAAATATAATACGTTTCCAGCCCATTATTGAAAGAAGCTAAAATAATTATGATCATTTCTATACATTTGTTAATTATACATTTTGGAGTCGCAGTAGAGCAGTCGGTGTTCACAGTGCGAGTCGCCAACGGAACCGTGGACCGGGTAACCACGCGGGACTTGTGAATCGTCGATGCCTGTCCAAAGAAAATTGAAAAAGGACGCACAAAAATATTTTTCATTTTTTCGTTGAACAGATTTTGCTTGGAGAGAGCTAGCGCCAGGAACACACAAGACGTTTCACAAATCATCAATTTTTGGTTTGTGCGAAGTTTGAATTATTCCTGTTACACGGTGGACCAGTATTAGAATTGAGATCCCGGTGATTTGAAGTCCATTACTTTATCTACGATTTGGAGACCTGATACACAGACAAGTTTTTGTGAAACTGACAGCTGTGAGTGATTGGGTGCTAATATTGAGAGTAGTGACTGGCAATTGTTGTAAACGAGTTAAGAACTATTGATAATCAGTGAGTAATCTAAGCCCAGCGAATACTTTGCGTTCCGGTATTTGTGTACTAACATGTGTCCAGTGTCGATATCATATGCTCATATAGCCGCAGGTACAAAAGGCGAATCTGCCAACGGGTCGGAGGAACATGTGCCTGTGAACACGGCAGTGAATGGCAACGGTGTTGCTGCTTCCGAATCTGAGGACTTTACTGAGACTGGGCCGGCTCCTGGATCATCCGGGACCCCATCGAAGGATACCAGTAAAGCTCCAAGCGAAGCTTCTGATGGTGAGGAATCAGGAGCTTCCGAGTCCCAAAAGAATGGGAAACTGGCCAAGAAACCGGCTAAGAAGCCTGTTAACCTTGCACCAGCTCCAGTGCCTGTTGTCAGTGCCTGGGGCACTAAGTCTGATGCTGGCAAGTCTAGTGACAATGACGAACCTAGTCCGTTGGCTGCAGTGCAAGACAATGGATCTCAAGTGAGAAAGCCGATTGCCAAGAACACAGGCAAAGAGAAGTGGGTTCCTTACCTGGCAGCAGCAGTGGTGATATCACCATCTTCCGGATCAAAGGGTCCAAAGAGCCATAACAAGAGAGCCAACAAAAAGAAGGCGATCAATGGCAACGCCGGAGCCAAAAACCCTGCAGCTAAGCCAGGGAAAGTGCCGGTTGGAGCACCAGTCAAGAAACCAGTCAAGTTGGACGAAAAGAAAGACGGTAAAGCCGAGGGTGCCGAGGACGTCTTGAGGGACGAGCAGTCTGAGGAGGCAAAGAAAGACGTGAAACTCAACGGGGACAAAAACGGGCACTACCCAGCCAAGAACGGGGTGTTCCACTACAATAAGGGATTCCATTCCAACAACGCACGGTACATCCGGGCCAACTACAATCCGTACAAGAACAAGCAGTTCGGTAACAAACACTACTACAACAACAGCAACAACACTATGCATAGCCATCCAATGGCCAACGGTAACGGCTACGCCGCCTTCAGCCAGCAACACATCCCATTTGTTCCAGGATTCATTCCTCAGCAGACGCCGCAGCAGATGTCGCCAGAGTACGCTCCAGTGTACCCACAGTTCAACGGTGGGTTTTACAACGGAGAGATCACCAGTCCAAACGGCAACAAGGGATTTGCTCAACCATTCTACGGCCAGGAGTACCCTGTGGCACCACAACCAGAGGCCCAGATTGCTGCAGTGACCAATCAAGTGTCGTACTATTTCTCGGTTGAGAACTTGGTCAAGGATATCTACTTGAGAAAGCAGATGAACTCGCAGGGTTACATTCCTATCTCTGTGATTGCCAACTTCTACCGTGTTCAGACCTTGAGTGGAGGTAGCTACGAGATGGTGGTTGATGCGTTGAGATCTCTTGACACTGTGGAGATTGTGGATGACAGCGTGAGATTGATCCAGGACTACCAACAATGGATTTTGCCGGAGGCAGAGAGAGATCCAAACGGATTGGATCAGGTGAACGGTGAAACTAAAAATGAGGTGGAGGGCCTCGCAGGAAAGCTCGAGACCTTAGAGGTCAGTAATTAATAGCTGGGGCCTAATGAGAAGCTGGTTCAGCGGACCAGCGAAGGTGGTGAAAAATGAAAACTAAAATCAAATACAGCAAAAGTATAACGAAAAGTTGAGCCATTCATGACACAAAGGCGAGCCAAACGACATGTTTTGATTTGCTGATTCAACATACCCTTTTTGTTTTTTATTTTTTTTTTCTTGCAGTTAGTATCTTTGATTTAGTGTGCCGAATGGGTTTCATCCGGGCGCACCTTTCCATATTACTTAGATACTATTACTCAACATGTGCATACAATACTAGGATGTTTGTAGAAGTTTGGCGGTGATGAGGTGAGGTGAGGTTGTCAATTGCTGTATGTTTGGTATTTATGGATGCTTTGTAGTGTTAGTTGGGAAGTAGTGATATTTCTTAAAGGGAGCGGGTTGTTGTTTCGCTGTAGTAAAACGATGTATATGGTGCTGGGTGTGGATGAAGTTAGGGCAATTTCCAAGCACAAAAATTCTGAGAGTAAAGTTCCTACGAAAGAAAGTAAGGTAAGGTTGAAAGAGAGTAAACACGAGGTGCACAAAAAGACAAGATAACGAGAGACATGGAAGAAACGGGCAAGACACTGGGGCATTGAAATGGAATGGGACAAAATGTACCACTGTGGGACACAGAGTAGGTGTATGGGTGAGTGTATGTATGGGTGAGTGTATGTATGGGTGAGTGTATGTATGGGTGAGTGTATGTACGGGTGGGTGAATGTTCGGGTGACTGAATGTCTGGATGAATGAGTGAGAGGGTGTGAGGATGTGAGGATCAACATGTGACAGTGAGAGAAAGACACAGACAGACACAGAAACCCATACATAAAGGTGGTTGAGGCAAGGGTGTGCAGGCATGTTGGTGATCGGGTGTGATACTAACAAAATGAAAGATCTGGGGGTGGGTGCAGGCGCTGGAAAGTCATTAAAAAAATCAATTGCCAAATCAACAACGCAAAAGACCATGTAAGAACACAATTGCACATTTGCTTCCATTTTGTTTTGATCTAATCCGTTTCTATCCACCTCATTCCATTCCACACTATCTCGTTCCCTTCTGTTGCACCCACTAATAACCCAACAACCAGAAATCTGTAGCCATAATGTAAGGCATCTTAAACTACTCGCGACGAGCTGTGCATTTATGTCGTTATCAAAATGAAACACAATTGGGGCAAGATAAAACAATGGAAAATTCAAATCCTAGTAATCGAAAGTGGGGACAATAGAGAACGGAAGGTGTTGTTTATAGTGTTCATTCAAAGTAGGTTTACAGAAGACACTCCACTGTCTCTCGGTCCAAGTACACAGTAATGTTCAGGTGATTGAGGTCCGTGTAGCAATAATTAGGAGTGCGCGTACGCGTGGACCAGGATAGAGTTGCGAAATTCACGCGGCTGGAATTTCAACGGTTATAGGTAAATATGACAGAGTCTGAGACCATTGTGAAATCCAGCGAACCTGAAGTAGTGGAGAAGGTGGTAGAAAAGGTTGAAAAGGTTGAGGAGGTCGAATCCACTGAAAAGACAGAGACCAAGGAGGAAACCAAAGAAGAGACAAAGGAGGAAGTCAAAGTGACAGAAGTCAAAGAAGAACCACCTAAAAGAAAGCACGCCGAGGAAGGCGGAGAGAAAAAGAGAAAGAAGAAGAGACATAGAAGACAGTACGATGATGCACCAGCCGAAGACGACGAGCCATTGAACGGTAATGATGACGATGATGACGACGACTTTGACGACGAGCAGTTGGAAGACTTGAATGAAGACAATGGAGACCTTGACGACGACTTGGTTGAGATCGATACTTCTAACATCATCACTGGTTCGAGAACCAGAGGAAAGAAAATCGACTATGCTAAGACGGCAGAGAAGTTGAAGCTTGAGGAACAGGCTAAGCTGAAAGATGGAGAATCTGTCAAGGGCCCATTGGATGATGAGGAAGACGATGAGGATTTCCAACCGGAGGAGGGGGCTTAGGTGGAACGTCTGACAAAGTTTGGAGGCAGTGGCTTGGGAACCAGTTCATGATTGGGCGTGAAAAAATTGTTCTCTGGACTGTTCTTGGTTCATCTGAATTAGATTGATTTAGTCGATTTATTGAATCCCTGGATCAGTTACTTGCAAGCCGAGGCACTGCCTACCACCTACCACGCGTATCAGTAATTGTATTAAAGCTAAATATAACAAAAATAAGAAATAATGTTTTCATTGCAAATCATTTAACAACAGTTATTAGCCTTGGTTGGTTTGCTATCTTGAGGGTTAGGAGTCAAACTGATAGTAGGGCCGTTGCTTGGCTTAGGCCCACTGTAGTCGTTCATGTCAAACTGGTGCTTGCTAACCATCTCGTAGATGCTCTTCAACAACTGATGGAACGACAAATCCACGTTCTCTGCGTTCAACGCCGAGGCCTCGGTGAACAATAACTGGTTCTCGGCGGCAAAGTGCTTGGCCTCGTCGGTTGGCACTGCTCTCAAATGGTCCAAATCAGACTTGTTGCCGACCAACTCGATGATGATGTTGGCGTCGGCATGCTCTTTCAACTCCTTCAACCATCTCGAGACACTCTCGTATGACTCGGACTTGGAGATGTCGTAGACCACAAGGGCGCCGACTGCTCCTCGGTAGTAGGCACTGGTGATGGCTCTGTATCTCTCTTGACCGGCGGTATCCCAGATTTGTGCCTTGACTCTCTTGCCGTCGATCTCCACCGTTCTTGTGGCAAACTCGACTCCGATGGTCGACCGAGACTCGATATTGAACTCGTTACGGGTGAATCGCGATAACAAATTAGATTTTCCCACTCCTGAGTCTCCAATCAACACGACTGTATGTTAGTATAACGTCCTAATATCAAACGAGTCCAGATCTACTGTCCGGGCTTCTTCCTGGCTCGAGACCTGAAATCGTAGGCTCAAGCTCTCGAGGATTCCTCGGTTACTTACTCTTAAAGAGATACTCGTAGTCGTAAGAATAATCATCGGTAGCGTTGTCAGACATGTCTCAAAAAAGATGATCAAAATAATTAAATGAAAACCGGGTACAATATATTACTCTCTCAACAAATGCGCGGCAACCCTGATCAACAGTATGGCAGACAAACGATATCTTTTAACTAATGACACGGTTTCCAAATCCAGTTTAATGAGCTAAGGTTCCTTTTTTTTCTTCTGACGGACAATTGTGCTAGTGCGACCTTGGGGCGGGTAACGTACTCGACACCATCAAACCCCAGGGCTCGAGATCCACAGCTAGGGCTGGTTTGGAGATAAGCAGGAGTACGAGTCTATTCTAGATATTTTATTCAGACAAAGGTTTGTAGATTTAGGTTGTTATTCTGAGACTGAGGCTTATTTGAGTAGTAGTCGAGTATTGAGTTTTGTTGAGCGTGCTCAGAGATAAGTACCGATTAGGAAACGATCCTTGTGAAAGAACCCTGCTGTGATTTTAGCACTATTTGTTTATTATTATTTAATTTTTGGCAGACGTTTCTCAATACCCACTGATAAGGGGCACAACCAAATGGTTGTGGCTTGGCTGGTTGTGTTTAGAAATGAGCTTGTGTCGAGTCTGTTTCAAGACTGCCTGCAGGCTCACAAGTATGTCTGTAGAATCCACAATAACCAACCACAATACCAGATCCCGTCCTTTCAACTATGTTACACTAACTGCTTCCGCACCAATTATCAAGTTTTTCAGCTGTCTTCCGATTCTGTTCCATTTCATATCAATTCTAACTTCTGCGGAATCCTGGAGGCGGCTGGAAAGTTCTTGTTGCTTGAACTGTCTTAATAGGTGCACGCAATGCACTGGCCAACAGTTTGTCTTTGTTATTTTTCAATGGCTTTATAACACCTGCTCCAGATGGAACCTTCTTGCTCAATCCAAGTCGAGCTGACGTGTCGACGGAAGGTGCTGACACAATTGAAGTGCCAACCACATTCACACCTCTAAGAATAATCAATCCCAAAGCTCTCTTGTCTTCTTTCTCCAACTCGCTGGTATTGAGTGCTCCTTTCCGCTTAGCATCTTTAATGGCATATTTCGATTGGTTTGTAAGTCGGAACTCCTCTGCGTCTGCTAGCACTAAATTCATATACTTATCAAAAGCCAATAACTCGCCTATCACAGTTCTACCGTCCAAGGTCACCACCTTGAGTCTGTAATGAATAAGATCCGATAGCCGTGTGTTCTTTGAAATAGCTATATCACTCTGTTTGTTAGTATTGATATTCCTCATAATCTTATTAATATCCAGTCTAACCGGTTGGGATTCCAGACTTACCATTTTATTTTCTATGTCTAGTTTGCCTGTGTTTACTCTGCTGAAAAAATTATGTGATTGAAGCTACACGTGACTCTAAGATGGTTCATCATGCATTGGTATAAAGTATAGTATGGGAGAGAAAATAAAGTACATTACACTTGCACCTGGTCAATTTGTGCAAGGATTTCAATCGACTCGAGTCGTTCTTCAAAGAGCTGAGCAAGTTTCCCGACCTTTCCTTTCTCGATTCCAGCGTATTTTCTTTTATCGGCGTAGATAAAACTAGAATTCTTCAGCTCGATGATTTTCTTTGGTTTGCGAGGTGGAGGTGCTGGTTTCTTTGTTGAAGTCGAGGACCCAGAAGAAGATATTGACGATAACGAGACTTTCTGTTTCACCAGCTCGATTGAAGTGTTGTTAGACGACTCAGAGTAATTGGCTGCTCCTGTATCTGTAATAGACGAATCTGATCGTTTGTAAGAAACCACTGATCCACCAGAGGAGATACTCTCTTGAGACCCACTGTAGCTTCTATGGGACACAATAGGAGGCGGAGGAGGTTTAATTGTTTCTGTTGACGAGTTCTCTGAAGATCTTGGTGGCAACTTTGGAGGTTTTTTCCGAGCTGGAGGTTTAGGTTTGGTCTCTAAACTTATCCCACTCATCTTAGCAACCATTTCGTTAGTGTTTGCTTCAGTTAAAGGTTTAAAATAGCTCTTGAAATTGGTTTTCATCTTCTGGATCTTCATGTTTCCGAAATCTTTGTTCTCTTTCTCAGCAGACTGCATGGCTTCCAATTGTTCGAACCGCACAGTATCCTGAGCAAGTCTTTGTCTATACACTGGGTCATTGCTTGGAACAATATTGCAGTTGTTAAGATGGTGCTCGAGGCCAAGTTTATCCACTATTGCCTGCTTGCTGTAGAGATATCGAGAGTTTGCTTCAAGCAAATCTGTGGCATCGAAATAGCTCTGAAGGGACTGAGCTACACCTTCGAGCGGTCTTTGTGGTTCCAGACTGATATTTTTCATTGATACCTTTCTTGAAGGTGGCCGAGGTGGTGCGACTTTCTTGCAAGCGATTTTCCGCTTGTTGATGTCCATGTATGGCCATAACCTTATAAGGCTAGCAATGAATTTGGACCCACGTTTGAACTCGTCCTCAGTAGCATCAGCAATGTAGCCACAGAAGAACTTGACAAGGAACAGCGATAATTTGGCAATATATCCGTCGTCGGAGAATTTCTGAGACGACCGTTCCGATAAGTAGATGACATCGTTGACCACCATCGGGCAAATAAGAAGGTTCATTATATCGTTAAGAAGAGCAGAGCTGGTTGGAGTAGAAGTGAAAGCATGGTTCATGGCAGTCAAGTCCCAGTCATGAGACCCAGTTGCTGGTAACACTACCAACGCCTGGCTTGGAGAGAGCTTTTTCAAAAAGTATTTCCAGATATTGATCAAGGTGAAGATATCAAACTGGTCAAGTGTCACTAGCTGGTTCCGTGACACACAATCCTGTAAGATACTGCTCCGAAGAATAAGCAGCGGAGAGTTGTTATGGAAGAGCACTAGAGGAAAGTTGCCAGGGTTCGAGCTGTATATCTGGAGAAACTTAGTGAACACTAGCTGGTAGTAGTACCAGGTAAGCTGATTGGCTGGTACTATAGGTACCCCATAGACGTCTGGCATATGAATAGGCACCACTATCTTCGAGTACACTGCCACGGGTTTTGCCGAGGAGTCTGCGGCAGTCTCGTTGTGCTCATGCAAATAGTTGGCAACACTTATATTGATCTTGGTGATGTCGAGATGTTTAGAGAGCTCCGAGATGTTTGACACATGAATCACCTTGTCTTGACCAGGACTGAGAAATTTAGAGCTGACAAGATTCTTGAGCACTTCAGTAAGCACTCTGATCCACCAAGACTCATGTACCACATATAATTTCCGAAGATACTTGCGCTTGGAGCTTGGTATCAAACCAAACGTCTTTACTCCCCATACCCAACTGAACTTGAACTGGTCATCTTGTTTGTCAGAGTTTCGAGCACCACCGCTAGATAGCCCTGCTGTGAAGAACACCAAGGTGTAGTTATGGTCCGGAACTCTGTCGACAAGGAGCTTGATGAGTCCTAGGAAGTTGCACAGCTTAGGGTTTGGGAGACTGGTGGAGTCCAACACATACACCGGAAGCTTGGTAGAAGGATCATAGGTGTCAGTCTTGAAGAAAATTTTACTGAGGTCTATTGACATTTTCCATCGGGATAGCTCAGAAAATAAACGGTTGTCAACAAGATATCAAAAGAAAGAATAATTCACAGTGAGATTCCAGAGCGCAGGCCCACTATAATCTGTGCCAGAAATTAACCGTTTGAGTTCAAAAAGTAAATACCAATGCCTAAAAAGGTAAGGTCCAAATACTGCACAGGGGTGGCCTAAGCGTGTTGTCCTAAGCGACTCGGGGTCACGTGGAGCGAGTTTCTACGGTGGAAGGGGATTTGCGGTGTCAAATTTTTGAGGAGGGCGAGATTGTGGGAAGTATAGGAGGTAGGAACAGTTGGTTGGAGAGATGTGGAGTTGGAAGACTGTGCGAGTCTAGGTTTATGGTACGAAATTGAGTTCGTGACAGAATGTCTGAAAAAGACACCGGGACAGCTTGATCGGGGCTGATCCCGGTTCTGTCAAGGCGTGGTTTTTCGAGGGTTGGGGTTACCCGGATATTTGAGAGAAGATTATACCGCGGGAACGGGTCGATTGATTTGCTTGAAGAGTATGGTGAAGAATTGAGAATGTCACTTAGCAGATTACTTGATATTGAGAAAGCTTCAAAACTTTCTGACGAAGAGATTGAATTTTTATGGATTGCCAAGCATCAATCTAAAGAATCGAGTGACAGAGTTGTTGCTGCTGCCATTAAGAATGAGACCCTTAAACCGTTATGGACATTGACTGCTAAGAATAACCAGTTCTTGTTGCCAGTAGCTAATGAACAGACAAAGCAACTTGAGTTCAGTTACTTGCAATGGAACCATGCTAGTGAGGACAGTCTTGTTTGCCGGGTGACAAAACTCCTGGAGTTCCAGCAGCTAGGGCAGGCTTCTACTCCACATACTGTGATTGCATTCTACAAAGACTTGGTGAATCACCATGGGAAAAATTTGGTGCTCATGCGAGGTGAAATCAAGAAGACCCAAGATATCACAGTGAACCAGCTACAGAACTTGATTTTCAATATCCAGAAATTCTATGGAGTGTTGGATCAAGAAAATAAGCTGCTTCAAAATAAGAGGCTTAAATTATTGATTAAGTTTAATCAGGGAGACCCTTCTTTCGATTACCAAGAGCTCATAGATTTGTGCATGAACACTGCGTGAATGGTGGTGAAGTGGTTGAAGAGGTAAGATTTAATTAGTTTGTGATTCAATTGGATGTTTCTTGTGATGTACATACTACAATGTTACTTATGTTGATCTGAGTGATTTGTACTGGTTGTGATCTATACTGATCTCCCTACACTGTGGAGATTGTACATAATATGAGTGGACCCAACTAGGACTGAGGTATGCTGTAAGAAATATACTCAACTATGTTGGTCTGTCATTCAATAATATAATCGCTTTTCAGAGGATACGGTAATTATTTGAATTTTCAAGTTTAGAACAGTAAATCATTGTTTGTTGCTGTTCTTCTTCGGCTTCTCCAGCATCCTCTCGGAGAACCACCCTGCACTCTTAAGATAGTAACACACCCGCCGTGCAACCTCCCTGAGAAAACCGCCCAGAACTTTTCTCCAGGCGGCCTTCAACAAGAACCCGCCCGTACTCAGTCTCCAGCCCCTGCCCAACCACATGCACCCACCGGGTAACCCGCATCAGGCACTCCAGGTTCGGTGCCCCGCCGCCTCGATGAGGTATAACCCGAGTCTTGTACTTTATTGTGAAGTGGCTCGTTCTTTTTCTTAGAGTATCTTGGTTTTTTTGGATCATGGGTATTGCCAACGCTACAGTTGAGTCTTCTGGAGACAGTTCCAGTCTGATTTCCTTGGTGGATTCGGTGGGGTCCAATGGCTCGTCCTATAGCAATATCGACAAGCAAGAGTTAGTGAAGCTCATGATGCAGACGTTGGATGAGTTGGGGTTCGATGGTGCCAGCAAGAAATTGAAGCAGGAAGCAGGAGAACGATTCCAAGAGGAGCCGGAAGATTCCGGCGACGGTGTGGTGGAAGAGTTTGTTGGTTTGATCAACAAAGGTGATCTTTACGCCGCTGAGGAATTGGTTCCTAAGCTCAGCTTGAAGACCGATTACGATAATACAGAAACTTATAACCATGGAGGCTTGGCCGACATCAGCAATAATCCGTTTGATTTTAATCCGGAACCAGAGGCTGTCAATGCTGACGAAGTGGCTACTCATGTTGTGTTTCTATTAAAGAAACATAAATTATTGGAGAACGTTGCAATCCGTAGAAGCCCCAGACTTGCTCTCACGATTCTTCAGAAGGAGTTATCCACTGAACGGTTCCAAAGATTTCCTAGTCTCAAGAATGAAATTAAAACATTGACGTCGGTGGTCATGGACCCAGAATCACAGCAAGTGTACCTTGAGAGAAACGGGTTCACCAGCAGTCCTGATGCTCTGACGTTGTCCAGAGAGTACCTTGTAATGCAGCTTCTGAAATATATCTCCTCTGAGAACCTGAAACCACGGTATCGTCTTTTGACTCTTTTGCTGCAAGCCAAACAGCTCCAACAATCAAAGAACTTGTTAGCTCTTGATTATGATGCCGAGGATGTTCCGTGGTCCTTGTACGAGGACTACAAATACCCGTTGAACCGGTTCCCTTGCAAAGTGGTGCAGTCCTTGCTCTATATCCACAAACAAATCTGGTTTGTCAAGTTCTCTCATAACGGAAAATACTTGGCAGTAACTTCCGAAGACAAGGACGTGGTGATTTACTCGGTTGGTGATTTTGGTTACGAGCATTCGAAGACGCCGTTTGTGAAACCTACTGGGTTCCTGATTCATAAGGTTCTTAAAGGTCATACCAAATCGGTGCTTTACTGTTCATGGTCTCCAGATGATAAGAAATTGTTGACATCGGGATTTGACTCCAAAGCCAAGATCTGGAATGTCAGCACCGGTAAGTGTCTCAAGACCATCACAATTCTTGCCAGCAAGAACGAAGCCAGAAGAGAAAACGGCAACCAGCGGAAAAGTTCCAGCTCAAACGAAGAGACCATGCCTGTCATCAGGGCTTGTGAGTGGCTTCCTAATGGGGAAGGGTTTGTGGTTGGCTCCACTGAGAAAGAATTAGTATATTTGGATGCCAATGGTAAGGAGCTCTACCGGTGGTCAGCAGCACGGATCTTGGATTTGTGCATTACCAACGATTCCAAGAAGCTCATCACTATTTCTAAGACTAAGGTAGACGTGTGGGATTTGGTGACCAAAAAGCGGATCAGGCAATTGGTTATTGGTATGAATCCTACTTCGGCGATTTTGTCGCAGAAGGACAATAACCAGATCTTGATCAATGTTGTTCCTGACTGTGTGCAGCTCTGGGACTGGGACAAGGGTATTTTGTTGAAGAAGTTTGTGGGCCAGAAGCAGGAAGAGTTTGTTGTGCGGTCGTGTTTTGGCGGGGGACACAACGAGAACTTGGTTCTTTCTGGCTCTGAGGACGGGAAAGTTTTTATTTGGAACAGAAAGTTTTCTGCATTGGCATTAGCATTGAAAGGACATGATAAGTTGGTCAACTGTGTGGACTACAACCCAAAGATCCCTTGGATGTTTGTGAGTGGCAGTGATGACAAGACCATCAATGTTTGGGGGCCCGAAGACGCGTTGAGAGTGGTGAAAGAGTTGGGTCCTTCTCAGATCCAAGAGGGTGAGGATGAGTTTATTTCTGGCAGAGAGCGAGAAAAGGCGCATTTGGAGGACGAGGCAGACGAGTTGTCTAGTTCGGAAGAAGAGGAGGAAGATAGTTCCCAAGTTTATGAGATAGAAGACGACGATCTTGAGATGTTGGACGCAAGACATCAGAGTCGATTATCAGAAGATTAACAGTGTTGTTGTAGTAACGAGTATGGTAGTAACGAAGGATCATTAGGGCAATCGATAAGGTTTTAATGTAGTTGGAGAACAATTTATCATAGTCTATAGAGTATATAATAAGGTTGTTTAGGATTTTGTGTCGTAGTCGTGGGCCTCGGCCTTGTTCTGATGAGCTTGAGGTAAGCTTGATGTGAGTTGGGCAGTGACCATTTCTGTTTGGTTGTTTCTTTGAGAGGTATGTGTCTTGACACAGAGAAGAACAATATTGAAATCTTATAAGCAACCTGTGTAGAACTCATTAGTAAGACAGACACAATTGAAGCAAGGAAAAGCAGTTGGATCAGTATCAGATCATCGAGGGAAACACAGAAAACAACCCACTGCCATCATTCTTCTTCATCAATCAGTCGATTTGCTCGGCGTAGCTATGTTTTTAAAGAACCCTTTCCAATTCTTCCAGTCGTAAGCTCCATAGATCACGTCCATGGAACTAGCCATGGAGTAATTCAAAGAACTCTTGTGGTACTTCCATAACATCATCACCAACCCCCAAGAAAGAGCAGCAGTGAAGTTCCAAGTATAGTCTGTGACCTTGGTATTAATATTTTTGTAGCGCAAGCTTTTCTTGATTTCTTTGATTGCCTCGGGCAGGGTCTTGTCCAACTTGATTCCGTACTGTTTGGCAAACATATGCACCGAGATCTGCTCACCTGCAAGTTTAGCAAGGGCAAGAAGCACTCTAGCAAACACATAGATTGTCACTTGGTAAGTGATCGGGTTAGAAAAATACGGCACCTGGTTACCATAAACAAAAAACCCACCGATGAACCCGGCAATAAAATGGTCTGTTGGTGTCGACAGGTTTCGCTCATTCAATACCTTGAGCAACACCAAGAGAAGCTTGTACAGGGCCGCATAAGTGGTAAGTGAAAGCCCGTGTTTCTGGGAGTTCTGGATTGCTTTGTAGAGCCTGGAACGAAGCTGCTGTAAGTTTTTTATTTTGCTGAAGAGAATAAGTAACGTCAACGAGTGTGCGAGTCGGAGCTTGGAACCGTACACCCAACCGTTTCTACCGGTGGACAAGACATGGAGCAATGAACTGACACTGAGCGGTGCCTTACTTTTAGTGATGGCACTGAACAACTCGTTGGAGTTCAATGCCTGATAAACAGCTTTCATTGACATTTTGAGGGAGCAGTGTGGACGTTATGAAACTGTCTTGGATCTTTGGTTTCGTTGGTTTATATTTAGTTCGGTGGTTGGTTCTCGGTAAAAATATTCGAGTTTCTTGGTATGCTAATTGAAATCCGCATGTGTGATTAGAACGGCTCGGGTGCACATGTCCTAGATTATGTCATGTGGGGTAGGCCAGTTTCCATACGGCCTGAAGGTAGTTAAGAGTGGCACTGTAGCTTTGGACTATTATGAAGGTGGGAATGGGTGTTAGAAATAGATTGTAGATTGATGGGTTGTTTGGGTTTACATTTAATTGTGGGAGTTGTAAGAGTTTGTTTGTAGGGGTTTACTGTCTGTAGGAGTTGCTCGTAGAAGTCTACCGTTTGGTACAAGTCTCAGAGAAGTGTACATGAGAATTATGTCCGAATGCATGCACAATTCATAGAAGACATTTTATCCGGAGTGTCATTGAACTGTACTACTGCAGTGTGAGTGTGGTTATACATTTTAATGAGATCTACTTGTGCTTATAATATTTTGGAATTGACTAACAGTGAAACTACTAAAGTAAACTGTGGAAGTAGGCTGTGTCAGTTTATTGTTCGATTCTGATTCTCTGCAGTGTTCTTCTTCACTACCATCTACTGGTCTGATCTCAGTCTGTCTGATCTCAAGGGGCAGTAACGTCCAAATCTCTTCTGGCATATCACTTCGTAATTCCTCACCTACTTCGCATCTCTAATAATACTTCATCAGGTGGTAACTGTAATTCATCGAATTACCTCCTGCTCTACAAAATACACCTGCTCTCCCCACAATCCCCTACCAACGATTCTCTCTACATTCCTCGCCAACTGCAACAACATCTCAAATTATAAAAATGACACTACCTGATATAAAAACTCCTAACCGCTAACTCCCACTTTTAACTTCATAGTTTTGATAAATAACAGTCGATTCTGCTCAACATGCTTCGCTCTCCATCATCCCTCTCTTGATTGTGGCTCGGAGAAATCCTTAACCAATTCATCAAACTGTTCTGCCTCAATCTTTCCTCGCTCCACATCGAGCTGTGCAAATATTGGCAAACTGATCACCAACAAGATCCATAAGAACCAAAAACAGTGTCTGATATTGTGTGTCTTGTCAGTAATAAGTCCCACCACAAACGGACCAAGAATAGAACTACCCTTGTCAGTGACTGCAAACAATGCAAAGAACAACGACTCTTTACCCTTCGGAATCAACAATCCAAACAAAGATCTCAGAACAGTGGAAAGTCCTCCTAATGCGATTCCGTACCAACAAGCTAAGAAATACATTTCAAATCTGTGTCTGAGTCCAAAGGCTTCAAAGAAGAACCCAAGGATTCCGTAGAACGGAATGAATGACGACCACACTATAATGAGAATCAATGTGTTCTTCAATGAGACTCCCCATTTGCGGTTGATATATGTTGGAATCAAGATGGTGCCCGAGATGGCAAAGATGATCGACAAGATTCCAATCACTGCAAGCTGTGGAGTTTTCATGTCCAACTCTGTCTTACTGAACAATATGGCTGCACTGTTGATGGTGGTAACCGAGTCGGAAATCACAAACCATCCAATAAGGAAGATACACACGTCCTTGAGTAACCGGATCTGATGGAACGCTGTAAACAACGTCTGCCAGCCGATTTTGATGTATTCTTTGCAGAAGTACGCCTTGCGGATAATTGGGTTGTTGGTGTTCCATCTGGAGTTCAGAAGTCGTGATGTCAACGAAATAGGACGGGCGACTTTTCTGGATTTGAGAAGCCAGAAAAGAGGAACCAAGAACACAAACCACCAGGCACCCACGAAAAGAATAGCGTACTGCAACGAAGCAATTCGGGATCCGGTACGCACCACAATGAACATCGTAAGGATCTGAACAAGTAACGCAGCCAAGTACCCGAGCCCGGAACACATGCCGGAGATTCTGGAACTGATGACACTCTTGTCAGCAATCGTCAGGTCGCCGCCAGTCACGCCAGGTGCCAGCGGATGGTTTTCTACAAGGATAGGCAAGAACGAGTTCCCGCACACACTGACCACTCCAAAACAGATGTTGGCCACGATACAGCAGAGTCCTGCTTTGTAGTAGTTTTCTGTGTCCAAGCCATAGAATGCCATGGTGGCCAAGGCTCCAATGAACCCAAACACTAACAATAAACTTTTCTTGTAGTTACCTTTATCAGCGAACCCGGTCACAGATATCACCACAAGTGTCTGGAGAAACACCAGAAGAGAAAACACATACAATGTAAACGAGGACGGGTCAATAAACCGACCAAACACTTCTACAACACATCCCTGTTTCTTCTCCAGAACAGCCAGAGTGTCCATTCGTTTTATAAGCTCGGCCATTCCTCGTACTGCTAACTCAGTAGCAGTAGTGAGGTTGGCATGACCAGGCCCGCCAGCAGGTGGTAACGGCTCGATAGGAAGCTGCTTACAACTCTTGCTATGGTCCTTTTCAAGAACCCCGCTGTCGCGAGCAAACTGCTCTAGAAGCAAAGGCACATACGTCGACACCGCACTCACAATAAACGGTTCTGTTGCCCAACTGTATAAGCACCAGCCGAAGATCTCAGTATTGGTGGTAGGGCCCTGGTAATACTCATCGTCAACACGGAACCTGGATTCAAAACTGTCACGAGTCTCCGGCAATAATCTATCGTGGGACTCATCTGTTATGGCCACATTATTGGTATCTTGGTCTTCAGGCATCACGATAGTGTACAAGTATCAAACATTCACGAAGTCTTGATGGCTCCTGAGACACTGGAAATATCCGGGGTCATGTGACATGGCTGCTACAATTGGATTAGTTTCATGTTTGACCGGGATGGGTTTGAGATACGTTGGAGACTGACTCAGTTGTATTTTTCTGGTGCTTGTGAATGTTTTATGATTGTTTGTTATTGCTTATGGGTTTCTGAGGCTTGGTTTGTATGGTGGTTTAGATGGTGAGTAGTAGAGGCTTATGATAATATGTCCTGTCTGAAGTACACTCACGCACGTTTTTGACGGACGCACTAGTGAGTGTGTATGAAGGAAGTAGAAAAGGAACGTGTCTAAGTCAGGGAGGGTGTTCATGGGCGGTCTACGTATAACATAGAAGAAGGTTCTAGGCGGATGTACGGGCGGGTGAACATGTTCTGGGCGGGTTGCTCTGTGCTGAACCACTTTCATGGGCGACTTGCGGGGAGTCTAAGAGGGGAGTAAGAATCCTTGTGAAAATCGGAGTGTTGCAGTTCCATGGTGAAATCTCATGTAGGCGGATTTTGAGATGCGTGGGCGGGTGCTTGGGCGGCGCATCTTAAAGAGAGGCGGATTCTCTAGGCCGCAAGACAAATGCCTGTCTACCCATCTACCCATGCGTGGTGCACAGATATTTGGGTTAGTTTTTCGTTCACTCAAGACTGCAACAAATTTCAGAGATACTTCTACATCCTCCCAAGATTCAACTCTCCAAAGCTCTACCATTCACTGAGAAGAACCCTCCATCGAGAAAAGCCCACCACCTCACACTCAAACTGAGGGCAACCAAAACAAAAATAAAAAATATCAAACTTCCTCTTGCTCCTCTACTTCAATTAATTCCTAACCTCTAAATTTCCCACGTTCACTGCAAAGTTTTCTGAATACACTCAGCCTGGCACACACACACAAACCACGTGACCGAGGCAACCTCACATTCTCAAAGCAGTGCATTGATCTGATCAGTAGGGCTGTACCAAATGTCGCATCATCAGAGGAGCGGAAGCATAGGCAACGGATACCTCACGATTGATTCCAGCATAGCAGGCATACAGCCGGACTTCAATCCTTTTGAAGACAGTGGGGTTGACACCCGAAGCATTGAATCTCTGAGCTCATATATCCCGTTGCACACCATGAACAGCTCACACTCACGCACGCAGAGCGCCAGCAACTTTGACGACGACGATCTAGTGGCGATTCCAGGCACAAACACCACTCCGTTATTACCTCAGCGTCTGCGCTTGGGAAGTATAAGTGGCGACAGTTTACGCAGCATTCGAGAAGCTCGTCATACTACAGGGGTGGCAGTAGCAGCAGGTTGGAATAAGTTTTTGGATGCTGTGATACCGGGCCGAAGCCACCGTAGAATCATCTTGCCGGTTTCTGAAGAATCAGCTCCTTCTAAGTCCAAGAAACCTCGTTACATATATCCGGGGATGCCTAACAAGGACTCAGTGTCCAATGCAATCTCCAACGCCAAGTACAACGGGTTCAGTTTCTTCCCGGTGATTCTCTACGAACAGTTCAAGTTTTTCTTCAATCTCTATTTCCTTCTTGTGGCACTCTCCCAGGCGGTTCCGGTGCTTCGGATCGGATACTTGTCGTCGTATGTGGTTCCTCTAGCATTTGTTCTTTGTGTCACCATGTCCAAAGAAGCCATTGACGATATCCAGCGGCGTCGTCGTGATGCCGAACAGAATAGTGAGACTTACACTGTGCTAGGGGCACCTACGCCCATTGCCTCGCGACTGATCCAAGTTGGTGATCTTGTCAAACTTGAGAAAGGTCGTCGAATTCCAGCTGATATGATCCTTCTTCAATCCAGTGAAAAGACTGGTGAATCGTTTATTAAGACAGACCAATTAGATGGTGAGACTGACTGGAAACTTCGATTGGCAGTACCTGCGTGCCAGACTGCTTCTGATGCTGCACTCAATCAGATCCATCTTACAGTAGACCCACCTTCCAAGCATATCCACCAATTCCAAGGCAGATTGACCTACGGAAACGAAAACTACCCGTTGACGGTTGACAATACATTGTGGGCTAACACAGTTTTGGCTTCAGGCACTGCTGTGGGCTGTGTGGTTTATATTGGTAAAGACACTCGTCAAGCCATGAACACCTCTGCACCAACTGTGAAAACAGGGCTCTTGGAGCTTGAAATCAACAGTCTCAGCAAAATCTTGTGTCTTTCTGTGTTTCTCTTATCGTTTGGTCTTGTTGCGTTGCATGGATTTGGCAAAGAATGGTACGTCGATGTCATGAAATATCTTATTTTGTTCTCTACAATCATCCCAGTGAGTTTGCGTGTCAACCTTGACCTTGGCAAATCGGTGTATGCGTACCAGATTGAACACGATAAGACAATAGAAGATACGATAGTACGAACTAGTACTATCCCTGAGGATTTAGGTCGTATAGAATACTTGCTTTCAGATAAAACTGGGACTTTAACCCAGAACGATATGGAATTGAAGAAACTTCATTTGGGTACCGTCTCCTATGCTGGTGACACAATGGACATTGTCAAAGATTATGTTGAGAAAAGCGGCACTCAGAAACTGAAAGACACAAAAGGTAGAAGAGGAATGGGCCAAAGAGTGTATGACCTTATCTCGACTTTGGCATTGTGCCATAGTGTTACTCCAACCACAGAAGACAATGAGTTGACCTACCAAGCCGCTTCCCCTGACGAAATTGCCATTGTCAAGTATACAGAGTCTGTAGGATTGTCGTTGGTTGCCAGAGACAGAACCTCAGAGACTTTAAGACGTGGCGACCAGCTACTCCATTATGATATCCTTGAAGTGTTTCCTTTCAATTCCGACGTCAAGCGTATGGGAGTGATTGTTTTTGACAAACAGAAGAATGAGTACTGGTTTTTGCAGAAAGGTGCTGACACCGTGATGCGGACGATTGTTGCTCTGAACACCTGGCTCGACGAAGAGGTCTCCAACATGGCTCGTGAAGGTCTACGGACTTTGGTGATTGGAAGAAAGAAGATCACCGAATCTGAGTACGAGGCTTTCAAGAACAAGTATCAGGAAGCCTCGTTGCTTATGACCAACAGAGAATTGATTATGCAGCGGATTGTGTCGCAGTTCCTTGAACAAGACTTGGAATTGCTCGGATTGACCGGAGTCGAAGATAAGTTGCAGTTGAATGTGAAAACCTCAATTGAGTTGCTCCGTAATGCAGGGATCAAGATCTGGATGCTTACTGGTGATAAGGTTGAGACCGCCAAGTGTGTGGCCATCAGTGCCAAGCTTATTAGCCGAGGTCAGTATGTGCACACTATCACGAAGCTTAGTGCCACGAACAACAACGCACTCAGTGCTTTAGAGGTCTTGAGAACCAAACCAAACTCATGCTTGTTGATTGACGGTGAATCCCTTGGTGTTTATATGGAGTACTATCGTCAAGAGTTCTTCGATATTGCCATTCACTTACCCTCAGTTATTGCCTGTCGATGTACTCCACAGCAGAAAGCTGATGTTGCTCTTATGATCCGTGAACTTACCAAGAAACGTGTCTGCTGTATTGGAGACGGAGGTAACGATGTCAATATGATCCAGAGTGCCGATGTCGGAGTGGGAATTGTTGGTAAGGAAGGAAAACAGGCTTCGTTGGCTGCTGATTTCTCACTCACTCAATTTGGCCATTTGACAAAGCTTCTTCTTTGGCATGGTCGGAACTCCTATAAACGGTCAGCTAAATTGGCCCAGTTTGTCATTCACAGAGGTTTGATTATCTCTGTTTGTCAAGTGATCTTCTCTGCAACCTCTAACTTTGAGCCTTTGGCTCTCTATCAGGGCTGGTTGATGGTTGGTTATGCTACATTATACACCATGGCCCCAGTGTTCTCGTTGGTTTCTGACACAGATGTCAATGAGAAATTGGCTAACTTGTACCCAGAATTGTATAAGGAACTCAAGGAAGGACGGTCGTTATCATGGCTCTCTTTCTTGGTGTGGTGCATTGTCTCTTGTTATCAAGGCTCAGCCATCCAGTTCATTTCACAACTTTTCACTTACACCAAAGAATCCGATTTCAAGACAATGGTGGCACTCAGTTTCACTGCCTTGGTTGTCAATGAATTGATTATGGTTGCCATTGAGATCAATACTTGGAACAAGCTCATGCTCTTATCAGAAATTGTTACGTTGCTCATTTACTTCATATCCATCCCATGGCTTGGTGACTACTTCGATTTGAAATACGTCATGTCTGTCAGTTATATCTGGCAGTCGGTAGTTATTCTTGCGGTGTCTATTATCCCAATATGGTTCCTGCGGTCGCTTTACCGAAAACTCAATCCTCCTAACTACGCAAAAGTGCAGAGTTAATCGAATCCCATTCGTTATAAACAGTCTTTCAAGGCTACTACTTAGGATATTATCACACATTACAGTTATAATATAATGCCACTTATTAATTTAAACGCGTAGGATTACTATTAACCGTGCTGTCTTATCTATTAACTAAGACATACAGCAAGCCAGACCTGCATCCACTCACTAAATCTCCAAACAGCATTTACTGATCAATTATTAAATAATGTTATTATTAGAAGTAGATTCTCCGTAGCTGGAATGTTAAATCTCTCTGTACTACTGACATACTCTCAAAATTATCCATAAAACTATACATAAACACGGTTCCGTCGCCTACTTTCTTCCTTCTGGGTTCAAGAACAAATTATTCTGCTCATTCTTCACTCCCTTCTTCTTGTCGTTCTCCTTAGCAGCACACTTTCCACAGGTAGTATCATCGTTAGGGTTCTCACTACTGTCAAAGAAATTCGAGCAGTGCACACAGAATTTCTTACCATCCGTAGACTTCTCTTCACTACCTTCCGTCAGGTGTAACGAAGAGTCAATCTTAGACTCGTCCAACGTTCCCTTAGATCGTAAAGCAGCATTAGCAACATAACTACTGGCAGACTGTAACTGCTGAACAAAGTTCTCGGTACTCAAGTATCCACCCGATTCGGTCTTGTTACCTGACTGCTGTGGCTGTGATCTGGAATGGTTCAAGACCTGCTGTAACTGCTGTTGCACTTCCGGAGTCAACGAGTTGAACTGTGCCAAATCCAATCCGATGGCTGCTGCAGTGGTAGCTTGCAACTCCTTGGTACGCTCGTCGGCAGTATCAAGCACTGGACCTTCACCACTGGAAGACTTCTTCTTTCTGTTTCTGCATCGACTGCATACTTTATAGTTATTCAAGTCTTCACGTAGTAACGGCTTCGCGCATCTATTACAGGCGCCCTGTTTTTCAAGCTTGTTCCGTCGTAGCTTGTCGTTGTCTCTGCATCTCTGACACACTTTGAACTCGCTGTTGGCAGAATCGTTAGGTCCAGAGCAATGCACACACTTCCCTTGGGCAGCACGATTAGCTTTTCTTGTTCTAAGTGCCATTCTACACTGTGGACACAACACATAGCCAGCACCTTCTTGAGCGATTCTCAGACCGCAACGACGGCACGCACCAGGTTTCTTCTTTGTCTTGGACTGCCATCTTCTAGACCTTTCTCTTTGCAAGTCTCTGCAATGAGGACACAATTTAAAGATTTTGCCGCTCACCTCGCTGGCAAACGGTTTCTTACAACGGGTACAGTCGGAGCTCAAGAGTGCTCCTCCGTAAGCAGCAGGATTCTGTCCTTGTTGAGGAGCTCCAGATAATCCTCCAATAGCCAAGTCCGGATCAAGAGCAAACCGCTGTGATTTGTCCCGAGGAAGAATTCTGCTGTGCAGTTTACCTTCAGACCCATGCGGACCATCTTGGTGTTCTTGTGCGGCAGCTGCAGCTGCTGCAGCCGCTGCTGCTTGTGCTGCCTGAGCTTCCTGATGTTGTAGCACTTCTTCTAAATGTTGATCAGCACCGCTGTTAGCATCTTTCATGTGGCCAATGACTTCAGGGTCAATGGATATTGCCACTGCGGCAACCGAAGCAGGATCTGTATTGTTCATTGTGAGCACTGGGGTATACTTCAGACAGCAGCAAACAAAGCTAACTAAAATCGCTCACACTAACAAGAAAAAAATTGCCGTTGTGTCACAAACACAATTGGACAACAAAGCAATAATAATAAATAAATATGGAATTGTTCAAACGAGTATCTCTGATTCAGATCACTACCCCGCTATAACGGTAAGATCTACCAGACGCGTCAAACCTATTATAGTAATAGCCAATTCAACAAGCTGAAGTGTTTAAAAAAACAATTAGTAATCAGGGATTGAACACTGAGGCTGCTCTGATCAAAAAAATGCCGCCAAAATGTATATATTCCGTGTATCTTTGGATGTTACTCGGGTAACTGCCAACGGTCCGATGTTGAAATATATGTAAACGTTAGAAGAAATGTTGTGGTTAGAAGCAAGTGGATAAAGAAAACCAAAAGAAAAAACAGGTTAGTGGCGATGCGGTCGACATTTATCAAAACCATTGCGTTTATGTGCGCGGGAGGGTAACCTATGGTGCCCCCAGAGATTGAGGCGGAATGTCCCGGGTAACTGCTTGGCCAGTGACCAGCAACGAGAAATGAAAATGTACTTTTCCAGGTGTCAGCTCAAGACCTGAAGGCAAGGGAGTTAGATGAGTGTTTTAGATTCGGTTGTTTCGAAGCTCGCGGTGCGGGCTCGGACGGCTCGGTTATGGACATTGTCGTATTTTGCTAGTTTGGACAGGAAACACCGAATCAGCGACGACTGGTATATTATTACCTACTTTGTGGTTGCCGTGGTGAAGTACGCTTATGTGTTGCTTACTAAGCGCCACAATTTCTGGTACCGGTTTGAGAAGACGGCCAAAGACAACCACGAGCCTGCTTTAGTGTATGTTGGTCCTAAGAGTACTGGGTATGCCACTCAGCGGTACAGCTATAACGAGATATATTTGATTGTGTTGCGATTGTCTCATATTCTTGCAAAGGAGTATAATGTGAAGCCGGGAGACACGGTGGGAATGATGATGCACAATAAGCCATTGTTTGTATTCATGTGGTTTGCCCTTTGGAACCTTGGAGCTCGCCCTGCGTTCTTGAACTTCAATGTCAACTCCAATCCGCTTGTGCATTGTTTGAAAGTGTCAGAAGCAAGTCAGGTGTTCGTTGATGAAGAGACTAAAGACAGTATATTCTTCCAGGACGGCTCGAAGTCGAGGACCTGTCAGATGATAGAAGATGCGTTGCCTGGCGTCGGGTTGCATTTCCTCGACGAGCTGCAGTTGATGCAAAGAGTGACAGATGTTCTTGCTCTTGAGTATCGATTGCCAGACAACCAACGAAGTATTGGTGACAAGCAGTGGAGTGCGGGGTGCTATATTTTCACTAGTGGCACCACAGGGTTGCCTAAAGCTGCAATCATGAGTTGGCGTAAGATTGGGTTGGGGTCGTCGTTGTATGGACGCATTGTTCGCATCAACAAGAAATCGGTTGTGTTCACTGCGATGCCGTTGTATCATTCGACTGCTGCTATTTTAGGGGTGTTGCCGACTTTCACACAGGGTGGATGTGTAGCTATAACTGATCGGTTCAGTGCGCTGTCGTTCTGGGCTCAGGCTAAAGCCACTCAAGCTACACATATCCAGTATGTTGGAGAAATATGTCGGTACTTGTTGAGTCGTCCCACGAACCCTGAGTATGAGCAGGATCATTTTGTTCGTGTGGCATATGGTAATGGATTACGCAAAGATATATGGCGTGAGTTCAAACAACGGTTCAATATCACTGGAGTGGGTGAGTTCTTTGCCCTGACAGAATCACCAATTGCGACGACGTCTTTCCAAGTAGGAGATTTTGGCATTGGTGCTTGTCGGAACTACGGAACCTTCATCAATTATATCCTTCTGTTCCAGCAGAGACTTGTGAAGATGGACGGAGACGAAATCTATAGAGACCCTAAGACTGGGCTCTGTGTGGAGCCAGACATCGACGAGCCTGGTGAGCTTTTGTTCAGAATCATGAACGCTAAGCTGCCTCAGTCTGATTTCCAGGGTTACAAGAACGACTCGAAAGAGACTAACAAGAAGATCATCCATGGTGTGTTTAGTCATACTGACTGTTGGATGAAGACCGGAGACTTGCTTCGACGAGACGAAGATGGGTTGTTTTATTTCGTTGATCGAATGGGAGACACTTATCGATGGAAGAGTGAGAACATCTCGACCAACGAGTTGGAGATCCAATTCAACTACTCGGGGCTCCTTGAGAATGCGGTGGTGGTTGCAAAGAAGATTCCTGGTTACGAAGGAGCAGCCGGGTATGTGCTTGTGAAGCCTAAACCAGAGGTTGATCGTGGTACTGTTCTCAAACGGTTGTCAGAGTATGTAGTAGAGAACTTGCCTAAGTATGCGGTGCCTACGTTCTTGAAGATCGTGGAGGAGTACGACACTACCGACACCCACAAGATTATCAAGGCCGGCTACAAAAACGAGCAGTTTCCAAAAGGCACGGACGGGAACCAGGTTATATATTGGTTTAACAAGTCGCAGTATGAAGAGATGACTCCCGAGATATGGGACGGGATCTTGTCGGGCAAAGTCCAGATCTAGGTCTGTGGCCCGGAGTCTCAATGAACGATTTGGCATTAATAGGATTATTCGGTGTAAGGCGGCGGGGCGTCCTGCTGGCAGTATTTCCATTCATTGTAAACTTTCTGGAACTTTGAGTCAAACTCAAAGAACCCTCCGTTGTTGAAATAGAGTATCCCGTTCCAGATATATAAATGGTTCAAGCCTGCACCCTCTGAGGTTGGTTTGAATACGAGGTTGTACTTGTTGGATCCAAACCAGCTATTCACTAGGTTGAACCCTAGAAGGTTGTTATTGAAAAGAAGCACAAAGTCCTCGAAATCAACGTCCGGCAAGTTCCTGAGAAAATGGTGTTCTGAAACAAAAATGAGTCGTTTGTTTGTGACATAGAGCGTGCCGTTCTTGGACCTGAATATTTCGGAGGTCGAGTTTGTAGGATTCAAATGCACTGATACTCTGTTTGGAGAGATGTATTCGACGGTTTCGCCTTCAAGTGCAATGAAAGGGATATTATTCTGGCTGGGAAGGGCCTTGGAATTGAATCCCGGATTGTAAGTCAAACAATCAAGGGACATGGCGAGGTAATAACTAAGCTAAGAGTGGAAGAAACTAGTATAATTAACCGAGTCCTAAACAAAGTATGCTAGTGAGTACTAGAAATTATGGAGAGAAAAAAGTACAGAGATGACCCACCCGATCGGAGCATTCAGGACGATCTTAGTTTCAATGACGTTTGTTTCTCCAAACCTGACCCCCAAGGTTTGGCACCGGATCTGGATTAATGAGAAGAAAAAACTATAAAACCTAGAATTGCCACCGAAATTGCCACGGTGTTAAGTTGGCAAACGATGTGTATTTGGTGGTGTTGGAACTGTACTTGGTAGCTGTACTGATGTGAACTGTACTCCACAATTCCCCGGGGAATACTCCGCCTAGGTCTTATCCCTTGCTCCAGTTGCTCCACATTCCACTGACTTTGTGCCGAGACTACTCTCTGTTGGAGTGGCTCTGTTACTATCTTCATCCTTTTCATCTACGTAAACAACTCTTTGTTGGAACTGTCAGATTCAGTAGCACATACTGTTGGTTCTGCCTTCTTCCTCACTGGAGTGCTTTCTCACTTCACTCACAGCAATAGATCTCGCCTAACACTCACAAGCGATCGGCCTAGAAGTTCACCTAGACCCGCCCAAAAACCCGCCTAATCACCACAAACAAGCCGCCTAACTACTGTCTAGTATCTCAAGTACCCTTCCACCATCTCACCTACTCTCCCACCTACCTACTCTCCACACGGCTTCCCCTTTCCTCCCCTTTGGTACCTCCTCCGCTTCCTCCCACTCCACTCTCCAGCTGAGCCACCGCCTAAACCCCTCTGCTTAGCCTCTTCCGTCTACAGTCCGCCCAGCATACCCGCTCCTGGCCTCCGTATTTCGATCCTCCTGCACTCACCCACAGATTGCGTCATACAGAATCACACTCATCTACACCCCAGGTCCACAATAGACATGTCTAAGATACTTAGCAATTACTCCCCCCAGCCTTGTTTATCCCAGTCCTGTTCCGTTCTGGCTATTTCGGACCCCCGTGCAATCCACACCCGTAGCCAAGAACTCTAATGCCGGACTCCAATCTTGCTCCGTGTTCCATGGGGTTGTGGTTCCCGTCTCCTCAACTTTAATACGATTCCATGTCCACTCTTCTATGGTACGTCTTCTATACGCTTGCAGTGTACGTCTACGTAATTTACTGACTCAACTCCTATTTCATCATGTTCTACGTGTCGAATGGACTGGACTACACTTCCATTCGAGTCCACTCTCATTATACTCTTCCGTTCCGTTCGATTCTACACTTCCGTACTCTCCCGTACTCTCCCACTCTCCCATTCCACTCTCCCTCCCAACACTGCAGTCCCTCATCGCATCTCATCTACACTGCATATCCTCAAGTACACCACCTCTACCTCATTAAATACCCAGAGACCACCTCCTACCACCAACCAAGTCGGCGACAGTCAAGCCAAGTCCCGCCACCAACAATTTCCAAGTTTGTTATTGTTTCAAACACTAATGCCCAACAGCCTCCCAAGGCCAAATTGCTTTTTGGGCAATCGCATTACTGTTTATGTCGACTGGTCACCCCACACCGGCCTGTGACCAAGTGACCCCTGGAGCATAATTCAAACCCCTCTGAGGGTACGCTCGAATATAAATAGTGGGTTGTCCGGACCCAAATTCCAGTCCATTGTCAAATATATACCTGGTATATTTACAACCCCTTTGAACTTTTACACACACACGCTTTCAAGATGTCGGACATATTATCTGCTGTAGAGAAGACTCTCGCCGAATCAGCAGACCCTAACTTGAAAAAGAAGAACAAGAAGAACAAGAAGCAAAAGAACGCCGGCCCAAAGAACGAATTGAGACAGTTTGAGGACTTGGACTCGTTCAAGAACTTCCTTAAAATGGAGTCGCTCGCTGACTACGAGGACAAGGTCCATGCGCAAGTCACCTACTACCCACCATTTGTCATGCAGTCGTGCCGCAACGACCCGGAGAGAATAAAACCTTCGATGAACAAGAACAACAAGAAGTTTGTGAGACACTTGAACCAACACGTCAGCAAGCACTTGATTGGCGACATCAAGGAGAACTCGGAGTTTGGCGAGTCCATGGAGTTCAAGAACGTCAACCAAGAAGACTCGTTCAACAAGTTGGTCTGGCATTACGAAGACGTCAACGAGCACGAGGGTCCATCTGGAAAAAAATTTAGAGTCGAGATGGACGTCGAGTGCCACAATGACGATGCAAACATATTCATCGACTACAGAGCAGTTCCTCTCTAGAGGTCTGGTTTGTGAGGCCGGTCTCTTACGAGACTGGCTCTGCTGAACTCGGTTTGGCTTTTATACAGTTGATTATATATATATTATGAGAAAATGACGTTACGAGAATGAATGATAGTTGATTTGTGAGTGTAGTGATTGTTTAAGGGGTTGCCCAAGTCGTGACAAGTACTAATGACCAGCCATTCCTCAACATCTGGCTACGAACCACTCCGCATAACTGACAGTCCTTCAGTCTCCAGTCCATTACAATCCCTGAAATTCTAGTCTATTGCAATCAGTTAGTGGCCACCGATTCTTACTTACTGTCTGATAACTTCCTGGAATTACTCCTTATTCGCAGCAACCATTTACCCATCCCTTGACTACTCCCGAACTACAACAAGCCATGTACACTCAGTCCCTTTCAAACTACACCCACTCCCACACCAGCTCCATGCAATATCATCAAACACCCTGTTATCTTGTCCGTATTTACTTCTAACCCCTTTTGATTCATCGCTGCTAATCTCTTATTGGCCCACCTCTGTTGGCCTCTCATTGGCCCCAACCACTCCACTGATCCAGATCGGTTTTGTTTACGGTGGGCAACTTAAATCTGGGGGGAACTCTAAATATGAGGGGGCCTCTGTCTGTCTTGGTATGCAAAACTGAGTAACAATGGTACCTTCTGCGCCGGAGAATGACGAAAGAAGAGTTACGGAAGACAATCATAGAATATTCGTTTGAGGTTAGTGGTATGAGTATAATGACGTAGAGAGCACTCGTAATGTACGTGCTGTGGAGTGTATGTTACTGCATGAGCTTTATAGAATAGAAGTCCTTGTTATTGCCATCACCAGCACATTCCAATGCTAGGTAACTACTAAAATCTGTAATTATTGGTCTAAGCTCCTCATTACAGTATTATTTTATTAATTACTCGACCATCTTCTTACAGTGTCACAGCTACCCAACTCTCTTAGGATATTACATAATCATCTGCGCCTCCTTACCTAAGCAAAACCCTCCTCGTGAAAAACTTCAAAATGGTCCAGTGTTTATACTGGATTACCAATTGAACATGCCCAAAGAAGAAGAAGAAGACGAGTATCTTTATGGGTCAGAAGACGAGGAACAAGATTCCAAAGTCGAGACTGAGCAGCCTAAAAAAGAAGAAGGGTCCAAGACCCCAGAATCGTCAGGGTTAGAAGAATCGGAAGACGAGGAATCAGATTCTGATGAGTCGGATTTCGAACTTATTGTCAATGCCCTGGACAATGACGACACAAAGAAAACCGTGACGACGGTAGCGGCAGGTGCTGAGACTGGTGATGGTGAAGATAAGAAAGCTAGTGGAGCTCTTGCTACTTTGACAATGGCAAGTGGTGAAGCACCAGCTGGAATAGATATCAACAAGGTGGCGCAATATCAAGGAAAGCCATTGACACAGCTAGATTTGGAAGCGTTGAAAGACAAGCCTTGGAGATTGCCGGGGGCAGATATCACCGATTATTTCAATTTTGGGTTCAACGAGTTCACATGGATAGCGTACTGTAACAAGGAGGACAAATTGCGGGCAGATTTCAATCCACAGAAGTTTCTTAGTGCTATGGGAGCTGCTGGGCTGGGTGTTCCAGGGTTACCGCCAATGCCAATGGGGAACCAGTTTCCTGGAGCAGGGATGCCTAATCTTATGCCATTCTTAGGAATGCCAGGAATGCCACCTATGATGAACACCAACTTTGACACCAATGCTAATGCTAATGATGGAGCAAGAAAAAGCAGTACCCCAGAACTCAACGACAAACCAGCACATACTCCTAATCTACCGAAGGTGCCGACTGTGAACCAAGATTCAGAAGACAAAGATTCAAGAGACACCAAAGATAACTACAGAGATCGTGACAATAGAGACCGTGATAACAGAGACAGAGACAACAGAGACAGAGATAACAGAGATAACAGAGACAGAGATAACAGAGATAATAGAAACAAAAATGACGATCTGTACAGAAGAGGGTACCGGGACAGAGGGTCGAACAATAACAATAACAATAATACTACCACTGTGAATTTCAGAAACAGTGACAGAGATAGAGACAACAGAGGAGGGAATTACAGAAACAGAGACAGACCTTCAGGACCAAGGTATCGTCGACGTAACTAGGGTGATGGTCAATTGATATACACTGATTGAAAGAAGCGATGGTCTAAAAGTTTGATGGTTTCTTCAAGTTGTTCTGTACAATAGTTATGAAAATGGAATGCAGATGAATAAGTGAGGTACCATCAAAGATTATGCAGGTAGGAGAATGGAATGGGCCACTGATCAAATGATGGAAGGGTTTCAATTGACAAGTTCTACTAATGACTGGTAACAATCAGTCACTGTTGATATCTGTTGATACTGTCGATGCTGTTAGCTACTAATAGAGTTCAACGGTGTTTGTATAGCTTACTAATAGTCTTGTGACTACTCTGGTGACCAGCCTCCCAACATCCAGGCTCCGTCACAACCTTATTTATCTAAATACCAAAACTCCATTCCATTATGACTAATCTTAGTCATGTAACGTTTACTGGGTATATCCAGTTTAGGAAACTAAACCAAATCACAACCCATAACCACTTAATTTCTGTCACAGATCACTGGGTCTGTGCCGGGTAACCACAGCCTCCTCTCTAGATAAGATTTCCAACTCATCCAATTTTTTTCTCTGGCTATTATTGTCACAACATTCGTTGAACAGTTTGTCATTAAAGATGTCAGATATAGAAGAATTGGCCAGCTCGTTTGCGAAGATCGGGTTCTCGGATGCCAAAGTTTCTGAAATCGTCAAGAACAAGAAAGTCGCCAATGCTTTAGGACAAGTGATTGAATCACTTCCTGAAGGCACCAGTGCCCCACTTGACAACAGTAAGTTGGTGTTACTTCATTCTCTTGCCACCACCACAAAGAACAGCGACGCCAAGTCTCCGGTTCCAAACCTTCCATTGGTGTCTGCTGCTGTTTCTGATGGTAGATTGAAGAGTTCTGTCCAGCTTTCTGCTGCAGTCGACTATGCTAAGACCAGCACCAACCCTACACCTGAAGGGTTAGATGAAGCCTCGGGAGTTGGCATTGAGTTGACCAAGGACGACGTGAAAGCAGAGGTCGTGAAGTACATGGAAGCAAACCGTAAGGAAATTGAAGAGAAGCGTTACAAGCACTTGCCAACAATTATGCGTGCCATTAGAGAACTTCCGCAACTCAAATGGGCAGCACCGGGATATTTCAAGCCATTGATTGATGAGCAGCTATTGGCTATGATTGGACCTAAAGATGATCGGGATTTTGTGAAGAAGGAGAAGAAGAAGAGTGCAGCAGCCAAGACCGCAGCTGCTTCTGCTCCTAAACGGTCGATGTTCAGTGAAGGGTTCTTGGGACAACTTCACAAAGTCGGTGAGAATCCTCAAGCGTTCCCTGAGCTTATGGTTGAGCATCTTAAAGCTGTCCATGGAAAAGTCCGTACGAGATTTCCTCCAGAGCCTAATGGGTTTCTTCATATTGGACATTCCAAAGCTATTTTGGTCAACTTTGGATACGCCAAGTTCAATGGAGGCGACTGTTATTTGAGATACGACGACACCAACCCTGCCAAAGAAGAAGACATTTATTTCAAGTCGATCATGTCGATGATTGAATGGTTAGGGTTCGAGCCTTGGAAAGTGACCTATTCGTCTGATTATTTCGACGAGCTTTACGATCTTGCTGAGAAATTGATCTTGGTGGGCAAGGCTTACGTCGACCATTGTAGTCCTGAAGAGATCCAAGCTCAAAGAGGAATTGTCAATGGACAAGTCGGAGGTCCAAGACACGAGTCTCCATGGTCCAAGCAAACACCAGAAGAGAACTTGAAAAAGTTCAGAGACATGAAGGCTGGTAAGTACAAGGCTGGTGAAGCCACGCTTCGTATGAAACAAGCTATGGTCGATTCCAACAGTCCTCAAATGTGGGATTTGATTGCTTACCGTGTGGTTGACAAACCACATCCAAGAACTGGAGACAAGTGGAAGATCTATCCAACCTACGATTTCACCCACTGTCTTGTCGACAGCATGGAGAACATCACCCATTCGTTGTGTACCACCGAGTTCTACTTGTCCAGAGAGAGTTACGAGTGGTTGTGTGATGCGTTGCATGTGTTCAGACCTGCTCAAAGAGAATACGGTAGATTGAACGTCACCGGTACTGTGTTGTCCAAGAGAAAGATCGCCAAGTTGGTCGAGGAGAAGTACGTGCGTGGCTGGAACGATCCTAGATTGTTTACTTTAGAAGCTCTCAAGAGAAGAGGTGTTCCTCCAGGAGCTATCTTGACGTTTGTGTCGAGTGTTGGTGTCACCAGAAACGACTCTAACATCCAACTCATCAGATTCGAGAGTGCCATCAGAAAGTACTTGGAAGACACTACCCCACGGTTGTTTTTCATTCTTGATCCTGTGGAAGTGGTGTTGGAGAACTTGCCTGACGACTACGAAGAGGAGATCCAAATCCCATACAAGAACGACCAAGTCGAAGCTTTGGGGACTAGAAAGGTGGCGTTCACTAAGCATATTTACATTGATCGCTCTGATTTCAAGGAAACTGACTCCAAAGAGTTTTTCAGACTTACTCCAAACCAACCGGTTGGTTTGATCAAGGTGCCTTATCCAATCAAGTTCAAGCTGGCTACCAAGGACGCTAACGGTAAGATCACCAAGATTTTCTGTGAGTACTCCAAGGATGCTGGTAAGCCAAAGACTTATATCCATTGGTTGGCCAACTCTCCAAAACATAACTCTCCTTTGAGAATTGAAGAGGCTAGAATCCACAACCCATTGTTCAAGTCTGAGAATCCTTCGGCACATCCAGACGGATTCCTTGCTGATCTCAACCCTGACTCTGAGCATGTGGTGAAGGGAGCCATTATTGAGCCTAACTTCTTGGAGCTCAAGAAACTTCCTAAGAGCACTAAAGCCAATGGCGAGTTCAATATCAAAGAGAACCCTGAGGCTCCAGAAAGTGTCAGATTCCAAGGTATGAGAGTCGGGTACTTTGCATTGGACTGTGATTCGACTGAGGATAAGTTTATCTTGAACAGAATTGTTGCTTTGAAAGAGGATTCTGCTAAGGAGTGAATCGTCGCAGTCGACAGAAATGTAGTATAATTATCCTGAATTAATAATCAAATGAGAATGCTGTAGAAATAAGGCATTGATATGTAATTGGAGTTTCTTTGTAGGAATGTTGAAATATTTCTGAGTAAGTGGAGTACTTTGTAAGTGTATTGAAGCATTACATACAGTCTTACTCACAGCACTCAGTCTGCTTACAATCTATTCACTTACTACACCCTCTAAACTATCATCTCATTGTCTATGTACATGTACTTTATGGCTTTTCCTTTTCTTTCTCTTTTTCTTTCTTTTCTATGTCTTCAAACTCCTGTTTCCACAAACTGTTGCCGTAGGCTTCGTCGACATCTGGAAACAACTTCTTGAAGATCTCACTGTACCATTCAGCTGGCAAGAACTCCAAACCTTCCTTGATATTCTCTGGCAATTCCATCCAGTCAGACAAGTTATCCTTAGGGAAGATGATCGTCTTTGCACCCGACCGTTTAGCAGCAATGGTCTTCTCCTTCAACCCTCCAATCTTCAACACTTTACCAGTCAAGGTGATCTCACCGGTCATGGCAACGGTTGGAGCCAAAGGTTTGTTCAAGGCCAAACTGAGGAAACTGCTTGCCATGGTGACACCAGCACTAGGACCATCCTTTGGCACTGCACCTTCAGGACAATGCAAATGGATTGAAGCCCGTTCAAAGAACCGGTTCTTTGGGAACTCTCTAGTCATAAACATCTTCGAGAACGAGTAAGCAATCAACGACGACTCCTTCATCACGTCTCCCAACTGTCCGGTTCTTTCCAAGCTAGCATGCGAATGTTCGGTAATCGGTTGGTTCAACACAGACTCAACGTACAATGCAGTACCTCCCATACTGGTCCAAGCAAGTCCCATGACAACACCTGGTGGTGTCGACTCATAAAGACGATCACTGGTGAAAATTGCTGGTCCAATATAATCCTTCAAGTCATCTGGTCCGATGGTGATCTTGAGACTACTTGGAATAGCCACCTGGTCTGCCTTGGCCACTCCGTCTCCAGCAGTCTTGTCAGCGTCGCTCTCGGCTTCTTCTGACTTAGCAGTTTCCGATCCAGACGACTCAGTAGCTTCTGCCTCCTTTGGTGCTTCAGCGATCTCCTCATCGTTCTCTAATGCCTCAACAGCCTCTGCAGTTTCCTCACCATCGATGTCTTTGACAATCTTCAAAGCAGCTTTTCTGTAGACTTTCTCAATTTGCTTCTTCAAGTTTCTAACTCCACTTTCTCTACAGTACTGTTTGATCAAAGTGGCAACACCGTCTTCGGTCACCTCAACATTGGCATCCTTCAACCCACTCTTTTCCTTTGCTTGTGGAATCAAGTAGTTCTCAGCGATCTTCACCTTTTCGTCAGCAACGTAACCAGTCAACTCAATCACTTCCATACGATCAAGTAATGGCCGTGGAATTGTGTCAAGGGTGTTGGCAGTACACACAAACAACACCTTGGAGAGATCAATTGGGACATCCAAGTAGTTGTCCAAGAACGAGTTGTTCTGTTCAGGATCCAACAACTCCAACAAAGCAGCAGAAGGATCACCGTGGACTCCAGCAAACCCAATCTTGTCGATCTCATCAATCAAGATCAATGGATTCTCAGTCTGTGCCTTCTTCAACCCTTGAATTATTCTACCAGGCAAAGCTCCAATATAGGTTCTTCTGTGTCCCTTAATCTCAGCAACATCAGTCATGCCACCAACAGAGAATCGGAAATACTTCCGGTTAAGGGCACGGGCAATCGACTTGGCAATACTGGTCTTACCGACACCTGGAGGACCCACAAAACACAAGATCTTACCGTCGACCTTGCCAAGCAACTTACCAACGGCAATGAACTCCAAGATTCGATCCTTGACGTCCTTCAAACCGTAATGGTCCTCGTCTAAGATCTTCAAAGCTTTAGGAATATTGTAGCGTTCCTTCGACTTGATTCCCCAAGGCAATTGAGTGATCCAGTCCAAGTAGTTTCTGACGACACCGAACTCCGACATAGCAGTCTCCAAGGTCGACAACTTCGTCAACTCATCATTGAAGATCTTCTCCACATTCTCTGGAAGTTTCAATTTGGCAACTCTTTCTTTGAAAGTCTCGATCAATTTGTCTCTTCCATCGTCGATTCCAAGCTCTCTCTTGATTCCCTTCAACTGCTCCATCAAGTAGTATTCTCTTTGTCTCTTCTGGATCTTGCTTTCCACGTCTTTCGAGATCTTGTTCTGCAACTCAGCGTTCATGAGCTCTTTCTTGAGCACAATCAAAGACTTCTCTAATCTTTGCTCGATGTTCAAGGAATCAAGAATCTCTTGCAACTCTTTCTCTTCACCAGCAGAAACAGCAGCAGCAAAGTCTGCAAGTCTGGCTGGCTCTTCAAAGATATTAGTAGTGGCTGATTGAATGGAAGCACTGAAAGTGGCAATCTGTTCTCTGAACATGGTGTTCAACTGAGAAATCTCTTTGAACACCTTCAAGATCTCCGAGGTCAACGCAGTGATCACTGGCGATTTCTTGTCAAACGGATCGTCTTCCAAAGAACTGACGTCTACCAAAGAAATAGAATGGTTCTTCAAGAACAAGGTTGGCTGAGCAGCCTCTTCCTCGTCCATCTTTTCCAAGATCAAAAGCTCCTTCTCTTTCAAGAACTGGGCGTTTTGTTCTTCAAGCTTCAATTTAGCTTCCTTGGCACTCTTGTCGCCTTCTGGAACTTCAGCAATTTCCACCAGTTGCTTGCCTTCTTTCTTCAACTCTTTGAGCGCAGCCTCTTCAAACTTCTTGACTCTTTCGGTCTTGTAGGCTTCGATTTCCTCCTCTGGTTTTGGTGGGGTCAACTGATCAATACTGATTCTTTTGTGAGGATAGATCAAAGCAGTCATTGTTTCGACGTTGGTTTTCTCGTCTTTCGATGGAAAAACACTGGTAATTTGACCAAAAACACCCACAGGGTACACTTCGTCAACACTGTTGATCACGTCCGACTCGGCATTCTCGTCTTTGAACAAAAACGCAGCTACATACGGCTGTCTCTTGTCCAACATTTCTTTAACAGCTTTCATGACTGACGGATCAGAAATCACCACTGCTTTATAAAACCCAGGAAATAATGGCCGTCTGGAAATAGGAAGTGCCATTATCTGAGGGTATATCTCCGGAACAGTACTGATAGCAGCAGCCTTAGACGATGGTTTCTTCTTGTTTCCACCGTCGTCATTGCCATTACCACCAGAAGAACCTCCTGCCGAAGACGATTTCGACCCTTTCAGACCAGATTTCCCTTCAGCTTCGTTCTTAGACTCTTCTACGATGGAGTCCTCATCTTTCTGCTTCTCTGGCTCTTGCTCTATCTCAGTCTCTTTCTCTTGTTTCTTGTCCAAATCCGACAGACTAGGATCCTCGGAGCTCTTATCAGCCAAGAAAGACTCGAATGGCAAATCAATTAGCTTTGGCACAAACGGAGAGTGGCTGTCTCGGCGCACAATCTGCTTTTTGCCTCTGTTGCCTCCAGCTTTTGGCCCATTACTAATGCTAGCCATTTCCTGAAACAATTCCATGTTAGCCACAGTGGAGGCAGGTCGTAAGCTCATCAGCCATACTCGGCGGGACGAAGCCGCCAAGTGCTTGTGAATTGATCTCTTCGAACACAAAGAGATCATGGTATAATGAGTGATAGATGAATAATAACTGATTGCCTCCAACATGGACGACTGGAACTCCGAGGCCAGGAGGCCGGGTGACCCGTGGTGGTGGGTGCCAGTTTGTGGAGTGCTTGCCAGTTAGGAAGACAGTAGCTGTAGGACAAATATACTGGAGATGGTTGGAATATAGTGCTTATAATAATTGGTATATAAGCTTTACTCTTTGGATCTAATTATTGGATTTCTTTTAGGTTTGTAGACGTAGATGATGGATTGTGAATGCATGGTTTGAATTTGTTAGACATTGGAGGAATGGAAGTCGGAAGAACGAATTGTAAAATGAAATGAGGAATCATGGTTAGTGTGTCGGACAGTACAGGTTTTCAGCAATTGAGGGTGTGGTTTCATTTAATGAATCTTTCTCAAATCAGGATTTCATTTATTGTTGGATCTGATAACGCGCTTGACAGATTGACAACTGGGTAGTCTTCTGAGTGCTCATCTACTGTGGATCTAGGACTTGGCCATTAATTGAGAGATCTATTGGAGTACCACCCACTACTGTCTACCATCAGTCTCTTCGAAGTCTTACTTTTTCAATGCTGACGCTTGATAATGAATTATTTTCAAGCTTTCTGAACGATTTTCGAAGGATTGTAAATCATTGGGTGTAGATATGTGTTCATCTAATCTATAGGAAACATGTTCAAGATTGACAATCTTTGATTCCCACTGGTTCTACTAAATTACAAGGTTCCTTCTACATACTGCACCACTAAAATCCAACAACTAAAACCAGAGAACAATAACGTAAAACCATAAAAATATCCATTGAGCCTACCTCGTTGTCTGTTCTCTCCCTCATCTACACTGAAGTAGATGTGGTGTTCTGAATCCAGCAATTAAGATCCTGCATGCAGTCCGTTGATGTTTCAAGAAATGGCCTACTGTTCACTACTCGCGATTTCATTCCAACAACACTGACTCTGAGAATATATGGCAGTGGCTTTGTAACTTGAGAAGTTTAGTCATCTTATAATTATCATCCTCAAGATTTAGAGACATCACTCATTTCTTGGCCTCTGTTCGAATCGTCAGACTAGTACGTCAGGCAGCCTCATGCATGCATTTTTCACGTGACCATGGGTTGATTGAGTTGATTCCTGTGTTTGATTCCAGCGTGCAGAGTCTGTTATTGCAAAGTACTAGATCGTGACAGATGGCGAAAGATCCTGAAGTGGTTGCGTTGAAGAAAACCAACGATGGTCTTGAGAAACAGGTTTCCAGCCTTAAAAAGGAGCTTGATAGATTCAAGCTTGAGGCAGACAAGTACAGTGTCAAGTTCAGTGCGTTGTCAGTCGATTTCTCGGAAATGAGCCAGAAATATAACACCTCACAACGTCTTCGAGTGACGGCCGAGTCAGAGGTGTCTGGGTTGCGAAAGGAGATCGAGGATTTGTCGTCGGCGTTGTTCTCCGAGGCCAACGATATGGTGAGCACTGCTCGTAAGTCTGAAAACGACACAAAGAAGAAGAATAAGCATCTCCAGAACGAGATCGAAGAAAAGGATTTGATGATCGAGACTTATAAGCAGCAGTTGACGCAATTGAAAGAGATACTAGAAACCATGCAGGATCAAAGTGTTCCTCCTACTCCTTCAGAACCAGTCTCTACAAACACTACTGAAGATGGTCAAGATAAGCTAGAGATGAATGTGAGCCGTAGCACCACTTTCAACAACGACGAGGCAAGTATCTTAAGCAATATTTTGTATGCTCCGCCGGTGCAGGCGATTCGTTACGATTTGGATTTGTTCCAGTACTTTATATCTTATGCCAAACTGCAGGTGTCTGGTCAAAATGAAGACCAAGCAGCCAACGATTACTCAGACATGAAGGAATCGCGGTTCTACAAACGGATTTTACATGACGACATTCAGCCTACTCTCAGACTTGACACTGCTCCGGGGGTTTCGTTTTTGCAGAAACGTTCGTTGATGAGTGCTATTGTCAACGGCAGAGTTATCATTGAGCCTATTTCTTCGATCAACGAGAGTTTCAAAAGAAGTTCCACCCAGATATCTGGGGCTGGATCTCGCCCAATTGCCACTCCAGATCCTTGTTCGATTTGTGGAGAAGCCAGAAACGATGCTCTTGAGCATGCTCGTTTGTACATGTTGAAGATCTATTCGTCCAAGTCACAGAAGAACAAGTCCAAGGGAACTCCAAACAGCAGTGCCACCAGTGTCGTCAGCCCCGTTGAGCCGGTACCTAACACCAGCAACTCGGTCAATGACTACACGTACACGTTCCCGTTGTGTGATTTCTGTGTGTTCCGTATAAGAAGCACCTGTGAGTTGTATGCGTTCTTGCGGTCGATCAAGTCTGGAGTGTGGAAGTTCAACAACGAGATCAACGAGAAGAAAGCCTGGGTCGAGTGTACCAGAATACGGTTGAAGATGTTCTGGAGTCGACTTGGAATATGGGACAATGATCCTAAGATATTGAACAACACGGTGTTCAACTCGGCTCAGATCATCGGCGACTCTTTTGAAACCAACGGCTACAACAATTCAAGCTTTGAGTTTCAACAGAAGAAAGAGCCTAACTATAGACACAGCTATGCTGGGAACCTTGGATCGTACATGGAGAAGTTTGGTATGACTTCAGCCAATGCAACTCCTAACTTGGACGCAGCTGCAAACCCACTTGATGACGCTACCCCAGTGCAAACTCCAATCCTGACAGAAAATGCATTGGGGAAGTCGCCTGTGGAAGAAACTGATAAATCAACTGAGCCCGCTGAAAAGCTTGCTGACAAGCTTGAGCTGACTCTGATAAATGAAGAGGAAAAGACAGAACCAAAGGAGGGAGTAGAAGAGACAACCGAACCTGTTGAAGAGAAAGCGGATAAAAAAGAGAAAGAAACAGAACTGTAATCGAATTCACAATCTGATTCGTTGCTCAATTCAAAGTCTTTCTAAATGCATTCTTCTTGCAATACCTCATTCTATATATGTCGAACTTTCTGCTCTGTATAACTAAATAGAATTTCACTCCTAACAAACAACCTGTACTAAATAAAACTATTAGCTTCCCAAAAATTGAGCCTCACTCTCTACACTCCCAATTTATGTTATTAATTATCGTCCTATTAATGCAGGTGTTAGTCAAGCATCTAGCAAGAATCTAACTATAAATTCCCTGGGTCAACAATTGGAACTGGTCGTACAACCGGGTGTATAAACTTCCAACACTCTTCTGGATCAAAACCGTCTCAACAAAATCCTCACACTCAGAATCAGACAAATGCAATTGGAACCGCTGTCTCAACTGGTTGGCGGTCTGGTCACCTGCTTTGAAACATGGAAGCATCGAATCCCGTTGCATCAACTCCACCATTTGAACAATCTGTTCTGCGTGTTTTCGAACACTGAGGAACGCTTGCTTGACCAATTTCTTGAAGTTCAAGAACGCCTCGCCCTCAAAACCTCCTAAGATCTCCACATACTCCATTGTGAGCTTGAAAGGCGCTGCCTCAAACCCAACAGACCCAGGCGAATTCGACAACAAAAACCCAAAATCAATGTGAATGATGTGCCCCTCGTTGTCAAGCATGATATTACCATTGTGTCTGTCTTTGACTTGCAAGAGATAGCATATGATAGAGTACGATGCCAATGACGCGGCAAACTTTTCTTGAGCAGCCCTGTATTTTGGAGTGTTCACGTCACCAAACACTTTCTTGAAATGAAGCGACAATGAAGCAAACGTCCCCTTAGGGTTCAGTCCCTCTTCAATGGTGATAGCAGTGAGCGCCTTCTTAATAGAATGCACAGATAAAGCATTAGTGATAGTTTCCACCAACCCGGTATTGTAACTGGTGATCAAGATCCGCATTTTCTTGATCCATACTGGAACTCCTTCTTGCTTCCAGATATTGGACATTGCTTGGATCAACTGGCAAGCAAGAGCTTCCTGTCTCAAGTCATCACCAGTCTTCGAAATCACAGAACACAATTCCCAGTTGTCTTGGTGTCCAAACGGCGATTCTTTCTTGATCCGTGCCCGTTTCGATTCCCAGTCCTCTCCCAAATAAGTAGTCTCGTTGTTGTTATGCAACCCTCCGAGTTTCAAATCGTTCTCCAACTTTCTATCACCAGCCTGTCCACGAACCATTTGGATATCATTGTAGCCAAAGTTATCCTGGAGCGATTGCATAGACTCAATGATTCTTGCCTTGATTGCACCGCTCTGGTCATGAGGCAACGTGTTTGTAGGTTTGTCCAATTGAGTAAGCATCACTGCTGCGATTCTCATATGGGTAGCCAAGTCTTCAGGAGCCACTCTGTCACCGGTTGCCTTGGCGTTCTCGTCATCGTCAGTCGACCCATCGAAGTTGTAATTGCTGCTGAAATTCAAGTTTGAGTTTCTTCGGTGGTGGGTATTGCTGGTTGAATTCAAATCAGGGATCTTGCTGGCATTGCTAATAAACAACTCGGTCTTCAACCCATCTGATTCCGATTTGTTCGACAATTTCACTACTGACAAATCACCCAAATCTTCTTCTTCGACATTAGGCTCAGTATAAAGCATTGGTGGAGTCGAAGGAGCTGCAGGTTCCTCGTCTTTGTTGTAAGCAACGGTGCGCACAGGGTTCAATTTTGTGGCAGTGTGAGATCCAACGTCGAAAATGTACTTCTTGTTGGCTCTGTCACGCAATATCGACATGTTGGCTTCACTGCTTGGGTCAAAGTCGATCTCGTCACTGAAATACTCAATCAACAACAAGAACGGCACTTTCTCGGCGGAATTGAGCACCGCAGCCTCGTTCGGGGTTATTCGTACGATTTTATGCAACTTCATCTTCTTTGCTGGTGGTAGAAGCGTAGGGATATCGACTTCGGCAGGTAAGTCTCTGTTCAACAAAGAAAGCTCGGCTTTCAAAGTGGTGAGTCTTGCTTCCTTTGGAACCTGGCTGAGTCTCATGGATATTTGCTGCAATGCAATCACAAACTGGGTCTCGCACTTGAAATAGTTGGATTTCAAGAGCTTGATCTTGGTGGTGGTTGTCATGAGCGACGGGGAAATATTTCTTCTGGAAGCGTGATGATGATGATGCGAACTATGTCTGTTGACACGATCATGAACTAAAGAGTTTGTTCTGGAACGGCCACCTCCAAATCCTGTTGAGCTCGATGGCGATGAAGGCACACTGTTTCCTTCTGAGTGGACCTCCATGGTTCCTGATTCCGAGTACGTTTCTCTGAAATCAGGCAATGATTTGATGTTGTTGTTGAGAGAAAGCTTGCTTGCAGACAAATCAAGATCCTCCAGAACTGTCGACTGGTTAGGATACAAGTTGAGAGCCTCTGCAGTCAAACCCCCAAACTTCTTGGAAGGTTTCTTTTTTCCAAACACCGGCGAGCCGTTGTCGTTTATCATTTTCTCGAAGTTTTTGTATTTTGAAGAAAGATCGTCGTCGCTCGGCAAATCCTTCTTGTAGAGTTTGTCTTCATTGCCGAGCGAGTCTATGGTGTCGTACTTTGATTTCGAACCGTGCGAAGCTTCTCTTGAAGCCTCGCCTCTTACAGAGTTCAATTTTGTGTTTTTAGCAGTCAAGTTCTTGGCCAATTGCGAGGTGTAGTTCTTAGCCAATTGGAACACAAACGATCTTTGTCTTCTGCCTTGAGACACTGCCAATGGCTGGATATGAGGACCCAACCCAGGCAATGCAATGGAAGCAGCTATTGCTGACGACAACACAATCGCAGGATGAGTATTTTCTCGCATGCTTTTCTGGGGCGACGACCCAGCGTTGAAGAGAAAGTATTGAAGAGCATTGAGCACACGGCGAGCCACTTGGAACCCGTAACTTTCAGGATCATCGCTGAAATCTATTAAATGAGACTGCAACTGCCAGAACGCAAGCAACGTGAAATGCGGATACTGCGACGACATCTCAATGATAAGGTCCTCGAGAGCCAAGGACTCAGTCTCTACTGCCACAAGTATCTGGCATAACTGTGGCACATAGAACTCGACCTCTTCATACTTGAATTGCTTCAACTTCAGACAAAGGTGGGAGAACACTCCGATGTTGCCGGCGTGTTTTTGAAGACTGGTGATGCAGAGGCCAATGCTGAAGCTCGCCGACTCCGAGAGCTTGAGTAGTACAAGGTTTTCCGATTCTTCCATTTCAAAGGGTCCTCATCTATGTTGGCCAGAACTATGAGCGGACACGCCAGAAATAACAAACAGAAACAGAAGCTAAGAAACGCGGTGCAGTGGTCGTCCAGGAATCCCCGTTGATTTGACGTCTTAACTTGCTGGCAGGATCTGTAACACTTCTCTATCAATTATTATCTTGACACTACAGCTGGAGATTTGTTAACACGATGGAAACTGCGGGCCGGGTAAGTGTAATGGCTCGGAGCCGGTCAGTGATTTGCCAGTGCCGGGTCGGTACTGAGGAGATTATATTGAGGGTTTTAGTGGTGGGAGATATATTTTAGGAGTTTAATGATGGGGGTTTATGTTTCTTAGAGTTTTATTTGTTGTTGGAAAGTCTCAATGTTAGAGTATGGTTAGGTAAGTAGACGACGTCAAAGCCATGATTCGGAGTTATAGAGCGGCCCAGAAAATCGGGACTTGGGCGGCTCTGCATGGGCCCGGGGTGGCTGCTGCCACCTAGCCGGTTTTCAATTGGGCGGAAACATGGGGCGAGCAGTGGCTTTTCAGGTACCTCGTGGCTTACCTGAGAGGTGTGCCAGGATTTGTGAGATGTGTGTTTGAGAGTAGAGATGTGATGTGTTGGTTGTTAGGTGATGATATTTATTTGTGTAAATTTCAAAGTAAGATGAAACAGTGGTAGTGTTACAAACACAGTGTACAGTGTAGTTTCAATTATGTGGAAACCAAATCATGCATGGAGATTTACTATCCACCACTCACTTGCTGATTTTTATTGTTTCAGTCACAGTCAACATGTGTTTCTTCAGTGCATTCCACTCGCTACGCTTCATTATACTGATCTGATGATACTAAAATCCACAACACTCCTTCAAACCCCTTACAAGCTTCATTGTAAATCATTAAATTATTAAATAGATAAGAGAAACGTAATAACGTCTCGAAATGAATAAGAAATGAAAACACCTTCCAGAGGCATTGTTTGAGAAACGTGCAGCTAGGCGGCTAGCCAGTAAACGCTAGGCGGGTTCCAGTCAAATTTAGGCACCCACCCGCCTAAACTTAGGCCACTTAGAATCTGCTCTCAACAATCTTAGCATTGTAGAGCTTAGACTCTTTACCGTGGTAGACAATAGAGATCTGACTACCCTTGGTGATGTAAGTGTTACCTTCCTTGTCTTTCCAGAACATACTCTCTTTGTCATTCTTTGGAAGCTTTCCACTCATTGGCTCGATTTTGATTTTCTCTCCGTTGTTGAGCAAGTAGTGTTTCTTGCTGAGCAACCACCGTTTCTCAACCACTTCTTCAGAAGTTTCGTGCTCCACTGGTGCAGCAGTTGCAAGGTAAGCAAACGTCAAGATGGCGCCGACAGTGACAGTCAAGAATTTCATATTGATTATTAAATTGGAGTTTGAAGTATTATTTGTTGTAATAATAAACCGTGGAGTTGTGTCCTGGATGCTTTGTTATATACCACTTGCATACCGTCCATATGCAGGGCATAATTCATGATGCCTTACATGCTAGCCGTGAACAGTAGGCTTGAACACTAGACTTGAACCCTTAAGGATACTAAACCAGAAATCCGTGGACGCATTCTCTGGTATTCAGATGGCTCTAAACCACGGCTGAGAGTTTTTATTCGTTGTTGAGTTTATTAGAGCTAGTGTATGGCTCAAGTAAACTGGCACATACTTGATTTTATGTAGGGCTAGCCGTCATAGTACCTCTTGGCAGGTGACAGTACATTTGTAAGTCCCTAAGTATATTAAAATAGTTTATAGTGAGTGTATAATTATAGAAAGAGAAAAATCAGAAAAATCAATAGAATCCCGCGCAAACATCCCGCACAAACATCGTACATCAGTTAGTGTCCTTAGTAAATCCGAATGTGGTGTAGATGTTAGCGTTTCTGTAGTCACGGTAGAGTTCCAACATCAGCTCGTCGTTAGGAATCACCTTGTTTTCCATGTTGGCATAGACACACCGGTCGTTACCAATAGTGATCACCATCGAGTGTCGTGGCCAGACATCCAATGGAAGCTTCTCAAAGTCCGCCTCATCGGTGATCGTCTTCCAAATATTAGTGGCTGCGATCTGCCCCATTCTGTAGGCCCCACCGGCAGTCTTAATAATAGGCAAATTAGCGAGATCGCCCACTGCAAAAATGTTGCGGTACACATGGCTTTCGTCGGGCAACTTGACATGCAAGAAATCGGTGATCAGGATCTCGTCCTTGTCAACAATGACTTTCAGGAACTCCTCGCTTGCTTCCAAGAATTCGATATTGTTTCTGTGGAAATTGCACCAGTGGTTCACTCCTTGTTCCAACGGGATCTCTTTCTCTGGTGACCAGAGCACCCACTTACCGTCTTTCTCTTTGACTCTGTACCCGAGCTGAAGATCAATGCCTGCCTCTTCGATCAATCTACGGATCTCTGATTTGAACTTGTCAGGAACAAGAGGCTCAGGAGGCAACGTCATGTACGGATGGACCAAATCAACCTTCTTGTCAGCAAAGATATCTTTAAGTTCACCAGCCAACTCAATGCCCAAAGCACCACCGCCAATAACAACCTGTGTCGGGCTGGCGGCGATCTGAGCAGTGCTGTTTTCCATTTCGGCCACAAACTCGTCCTGGGTGTAACCGATCGGGTCGTAGGGCCAGTTCCGAGCTCGGCCACTCGCCAAAATACAGTAGTCAAAAGCAAGCATTCGGGAAGCAACATTGCCGAGCTTGGAGTCGAACTCCGACGGCGCCAGCTTCTTCGGCAACTTGTCGGCGACAAACTCAACCTTATCCTTGAGCAACTTGGTCACGTAGCCCTGCTGGTAGTGGATCTTGATGTTGGGGTTGTACTTGATGGTGGTTCCCTCGGTGCCAGTGTGCTGAGTCATGGAACTGTACTGTCTCAACACCGGCTTGTACTTGTCAATTGACCCGCTGATGGTGGAGATGCTGTCCCAGATCAACCCGTACTCCAGCAATTCCCAGTACGAGGCTTTGGCAAACCCAGGGTCCATCACGGCTTTGGGCATGGCCATGATGTTGATAAAGCCCTCACGAGGATCGACCAAAGTGACGTCTAAACTCCGCGAGGACGTCTCAGCCAAACGGAGCAAGGTCTTCAAGGCAGCCACTCCCCCAAACGACCCGCCGATAATCACCACTCTGGTAGGCATTGCGCAGTTCGTCATCGGTCTAGGTTTGAGGCTCAGTAACAAGTCCACAGTTATATGTCAAAGTTCGCGTGGGGTGTGGCTAGCATGCTGGGATCGTGGGGGTGCAAACTTTTCACGGGGTTTTGGGGGGTGTGCACGCTAAGTCCGCCCCGAGATCAAACTGATAACTGGCACCGGCAACGGTGTTTGACCCAGAGTGGTATATCACCGTCGGAGATTTTGCTGGTGGTTTTCGTGGTTTTACTATATATATAGAGCCCCCAGGGGATTATAATTCACCATGCTTCAAACAAAAATGGCTCAGAAGATTCTAGTGGTTGGAGGCTCCTATGGTGGATTGTCTGCTGTGAAAAACTTGCTCAAGGTCACTGCTGGGGTTAGTGACAAAGCTATCGACATCACGTTGCTTGAACCCCGTGCAGGGTTTGTGAACATCATGGCGATGCCCAAGTTGATTGTGGACCCCGAGTTTGCTAAGGCCACCTATGTTCCTTTACGGCAGTATGGTTTATGCTGGAACAGTATCAAGATGGCCGATGGATCGCAGGACTCAATGGTTGCCAGTCACCATATCGGCAACGGTGGTGAACCCATTGCCTTGAACGACAACGTGCGGCTTAACTTTATCCAGGCACGGGTGACCGATCTTGGAATCAGCAGTGTCAAGTATACTCAGAATGGGTTGACCGAGCCCGGATCTCCTACTCGGGTGGAGCCTGACCATGATCACCACACCCTCGACTTCGACTACTGTATCTTGGCCAGTGGCCGTGCTAGACACTGGCCGTTGGACCCGGTCGGGTACGACAGAGACTCGTTTATCGCAGAGATGAAGAAATCCTGTGACAACATTGCAAAGCATGGAATCATCTCAGTGATTGGTGGGGGTGCTATTGGGGTGGAAGTTGCTGGTGAGATCAAACAAAACTACGCCGACAAAACTGTCAGATTAATCCATCCTCATCCTCTGTTCCCTCCTGAACCGTTGCTTTCTGATGAGTTCAAGAACACGTTGGTGAAGAAAGTACAACTGTTAGGTATTGACGTCAGACTCAATACTAGAGTCAAAGAGACTTTACCTGAAGGGACGTTGATCACCACCAACGACGAACAGATCGAGTCCAATTTCAATGTCTGGTGCAATTATCACTACAACAATATCGGATACTTAGAGAACCCTACGTTCACCGACACAATTGTGGGCAAGGACGAGGTCAATGTCAATGAGTATTTACAAGTGCGATCCGACACCACCACCTACGACAATATCTTTGCTATAGGAGACCTTCCACAGCTTGGGCTGATCAAAAAGGCCGGAGGTGCGTTCAGATCCGGAGAACTTGCCAGTAGCAATGTCTGGAGCTTGATCAACAACCAACCACTCCGTGCCAAAGGCAGATCTCCAAACAAAATGGCAATCTCTGTTGGCAACCGGCATTGTGTCCAGGAAACCAACAGCAAAGAAGTCATTGTCGATGCCGAGCTGGTTCTCTACGGATTCAGAGACTATAAAAACTCCAAAGTGGTCAAGAGACTTGGGGTGCAAATGAGCCCTGACACTCAACCTCAAGTGAGACTATAACACCAGTGAAAAACACCAGTAAATAAGACACCCACTAAATACGAAGTATGTTTCAAATAAATTGATTGCTCAATTAGCTTAGAAGAACCCCATTGGCGTATCACTCGTTCGTTTCCCCTTGGCGTAGTCTCGTTTATTCGTATTGGATCTCAATACATCCACCCCCAAGCCACTACTAAGTACCATGCAAAAACTGTCGCTTCACAATTGACGGAAACTTTCCGGTCTGGGAAAATCTTGGCCCAGGGGAGCGGCTGAGTTCCGGAATATATAATTGTTTCCGGTTAATAGGGATGGACCGATTTGTAAGCCTAGTGCCAGAACTAGACAGTAGTATTAAGTCCATGTTGGCCGGGCCGGAGCACAGTTTTTCTGGGTTCCGGCCGGCAGACTTCTGGATATTTTCAACCTGCATGGGGCAATCTTCTACAGCGGAGAGCATGTCGGATCAACAGTAGACAGCCAACGATTATGGCACACCCTGACGTTAGGATAATTCGGGAAGGGGTGGAATAAATATTATAAAACCACTTAGTGTATCAGGAGCGTTTTCAGAATGTTTAGCCCTCTTCCCATCGCCTCGTCCGTAGATCCGACAGGTTACTCAGATGCGTGCGGAAGGAACCCTTACAGCATCCATGTTCCGGACATCACAGCCTGCTTATTTTGGACTCAGTAGGTTATAAATGAGTGAAATACCCGAAAAAAAAGTTTTGTCAACACTGCACGATGAGTTCCTCGAACACAGACTCTAAAGAGAGCGTCAAGTCGGCGCTGGAGAAGTCCTCTGACGAGCACGACGCTGTGTCCTACCAAGGGTTCGACGCCAATGTCGAGCACCAGGTCCACGATCTTGCTCGTACTCTTTCCAAAGGATCGTTGTATCACACAGGCACCAACACCTCGCAATATTCCAATGTCCCTGGCCTGAATCCGTTTGCTGGCGACGTGGAACTAGACCCGCGTCTTGACCCTAACTCCGACCAGTTCGACTCCAAGTTCTGGGTCATAAACATGAGCAAGCTCATTAACTCCGACCCAGACTACTTCAAGCCAAGCAACTTGGGTGTCACTTTCAAGAACCTTAGAGCTTACGGGGTGGCAGCTGACGCAGACTACCAGGCTACGTTTGCCAACATTGCTCCAAAGATCGTCAACAACCTTGTCGAGAAGTACGTGCTTCGTAAAGAAGGTACTCCATTCGATATCTTGAAACCTATGGACGGTGTCATCAAGCCAGGTGAAGTCTGTGTTGTTTTGGGTAAGCCAGGTGCAGGTTGTTCGACTTTCTTGAAGACAATTGCTGCTCAGACTTATGGGTTCCATGTCGACAAGGCTTCTGAGATCCACTATGACAACTTGACCCCAAAAGATATCTCCAAGAACTACCGTGGAGAGGTTGTCTACTGTGCCGAGACAGAGTCTCATTTCCCTAACTTGACTGTCGGCACTACTCTCAATTTTGCTGCTGCAATGAGAACTCCAGCCAACAGACCTGAGGGAATCACCAGAGAACAGTACACCGAGCACATGGCCGACGTTGTCATGGCCACCTACGGTCTCAGTCACACCAAGAACACCAAGGTCGGTAACGATTACGTCCGTGGTGTTTCTGGTGGTGAGAGAAAGCGTGTGTCCATTTGTGAGGTTGCCTTGGCTGGTGCCAAGATCCAATGTTGGGATAACTCTACCAGAGGTTTGGACGCTGCCACTGCTTTGGAGTTTATTAAAGCTTTGAAAGTCTCTGCAGTGATTGGCAAATGTACTCCTATGATTGCCATCTACCAATGTTCCCAGAACGCTTACGACTTGTTTGACAAGGTCCAGTTGCTCTACGAGGGTTACCAGATCTACTTTGGTAGTGCTCTCAAGGCCAAAGACTACTTCCTTAAGATGGGATTTGAGTGTGACGCCAGACAGACTACCCCAGATTTCTTGACTTCTATCACCTCCACCGAGGAAAGAAGACCAAGAGCTGGTTTCGAGAACAAGGTTCCAAACTCTCCAAAGGAGTTCTACGAGTACTGGATGAACTCTCCAGAGCACGCTGAGGTTCTCGAGGAGATCGACGACTACAACGACGTTGCTTCCAAGAACTCTAACTTTGCCGAGTACCACACTGCCAGACAAGCCAAGGGTGCTCGTCCAAAGTCTCCTTTCACTCTTAGTTTTGGTATGCAAGTCAAGTACATCATGGGGAGAAATATCTCTAGACTTAAGGGTGATCCTTCCATCACTTTGGCCACCATCTTGGGTCAAGCCTTCATGTCTTTGGTTGTGTCTTCTGTGTTCTACAACTTGCCAAAGACTACTGCCTCCTTCTACTACCGGACTGCTGCTTTGTTCTTCGCCACATTGTTCAATGCCTTTGGATCGCTTTTGGAAATCTTCTCGCTCTACGAAGCTCGTGGAGTGGTTGAGAAGCACAAGAAGTATGCTTTGTACCATCCATCTGCCGATGCGTTTGCAGCTATCATCACTGAGCTTCCTTCCAAGATCCTCTCTTCTCTTGCCTTCAACTTGGTGTTCTACTTCATGGTGAACTTAAGAAGAGACCCTGGCCACTTCTTCTTCTACATGCTTGTCAATATCACTGCCACTTTGTCGATGTCGCACTTGTTCAGAAGTGTTGGTGCTGCCACCAAGACTTTGTCCGAGGCCATGACCCCTGCTGCCGTGTTGTTGTTGGCTCTTACTGTGTTCATCGGGTTCGTTATCCCAACTCCGGACATGCATGGCTGGTGCAGATGGATCAACTACATCAACCCTGTTGCCTACTCCTTTGAAGCCTTGATTGCCAACGAGTTCCACGGAAGAGACTTTGAGTGTTCAGCTTATATCCCATCTGGTACCTCCTATCCTACTTCTGGTGACAACAGAATCTGTGACAAGGTGTCTGCGGTTGCCGGTTCCAGCTATGTCAACGGTGACGCGTACATCAATGCATCGTACGAGTACTACTGGGGCCACAGATGGAGAAACTGGGGTATTGTTCTTGCTTTCGCTGTGTTCTTCTTGTTTGTTTACATTGTCTTGGTCGAGTTCAACGAGGGTGCTAAGCAAAAGGGTGAGATCTTGTTGTTCCAAAAGAAATTCTTGAAGAAATTGCACAAGCAAGCCATCACCGAGGACTTGGAGTCCGGTGTTGTCGACGAGAAAGTTGCTCCTGGACTCAAGAACGAGAAGACTCATGAGGACGACAACAACTACTTGGTTAAAGCCGAGAAGGTGTTCCACTGGAGAGACTTGACCTACCAAGTGAAGATCAAGTCTGAGGACCGTGTGATTTTGGACCATGTTTCTGGATATGTCAAGCCTGGTACTGTCACTGCGTTGATGGGTGCTTCTGGTGCTGGTAAGACCACTTTGTTGAATGCTTTGTCTGAACGGTTGACTTCTGGTGTTATCACTGACGGTGTCCGTATGGTTGACGGTAATCCTTTGGACAACTCTTTCCAAAGATCTATTGGTTACGTTCAACAACAGGACTTGCACTTGCAAACTTCCACTGTGCGTGAAGCTTTGATTTTCTCTGCTGAGCTTAGACAGCCTGCTCATGTCTCCAGACAAGAGAAGCTTGACTATGTTGAGTACATCATTGACCTTTTGGATATGTCAGCTTACTCTGAGGCCATTGTCGGTGTCAGTGGTGAGGGTTTGAACGTCGAGCAAAGAAAGAGATTGACTATTGGTGTCGAGTTGGTCGCCAAGCCTGAGCTTTTGATTTTCCTTGATGAGCCTACCTCTGGTTTGGATTCTCAGACTTCTTGGTCCATCTGTCAGTTGATCAGAAAATTGGCCGACCATGGACAAGCTATCTTGTGTACCATTCACCAGCCTTCAGCCATTTTGATGAAAGAGTTTGACCGTTTGTTGTTCTTGCAGAAGGGTGGTAAGACCGTCTACTTTGGTGACTTGGGTGAGAACAGTCAGGAGATGATTAACTACTTTGAGAAGTATGGTGCTCCTAAATGTCCACCTGATGCAAACCCTGCTGAATGGATGTTGGAAGTCATTGGTGCTGCTCCTGGTTCCCATGCTAACCAAGACTACTACGAGGTCTGGAAGAACTCCACTGAGTACAAAGAGCTCCAAGAGGAACTTGCAGCTTTGGAGGCTAACCCACGCGTTGAGGATGAATCTAACAAGGACCCTGAGAAGTACAAGTCTTATGCTGCTCCTTTGTGGAAACAGTACATTTTGGTTACTGTGAGAGTGTTGCAACAGACCTGGAGAACCCCAAGTTACACTTACTCCAAGCTCTTGTTGGCTATCTTCAGTGCATTGTTCAATGGATTCTCGTTCTTCAAGGCCGACAAGTCGTTGATGGGTCTTCAATCTCAGATGTTCTCGGTGTTCATGTTCATGGTTATCCTCAACCCTATGGTCCAGCAATACTTGCCTAACTATGTGTTGCAGCGTGACTTGTACGAGATCAGAGAGAGACCTTCCAAGACGTTCTCGTGGTTTGCGTTCATTGCTTCTCAAGTGACTTCCGAGATCCCATGGCAGATCCTCACTGGTACTGTGTCGTTCTTCTGTTGGTACTACCCTATTGGACTTTACAACAATGCTGCTGAGGCAGGAGACGTTCACGGCAGAGGTGCCATGATGTGGATCACTGTTGTGTTGTTCTTCATCTACAGTTCGACCCTTGCGCAAGTGTGTATCTCGTTTATTGAGCTCAGTGACAATGCTGCCAATCTCTCGTCGCTTTTGTTCACCATGTGCTTGAACTTCTGTGGTATCTTGGTCGGCAAGAACACCATGCCTCGGTTCTGGATCTTCATGTATCGGTTCAATCCTATGACATACCTTGTGTCGACGATGTTGTCTGTTGCCTTGGCCGACTCCAGTGTCACTTGTTCTGCTCAGGAGTACTCCAAGTTCCCTCCACCTTCTGGTGAGACCTGTGAGAGTTACATGACTGATTACATCAAGACAATGGGAGGATACTTGCTTGACAGCACCAAGTTGTCGACTACTCAGTGTCTGTACTGCTCGATGGGCAACACTGACGCGTTCTTGGGTTCGGTCAACATTGACCCTAAGAAGAACGGCAGAAACCTTGGGATCTTCTTTGCTTTTACCGTGTTCAACATCATCTGCACCATTTTCTTCTACTGGTTGGCCAGAGTGCCAAAGGGAGCCGGTAAGAGAAAGTCCTAATTCAACTACATATACATTCCTAAACTACATTACCATAGCCTGATTTTAATATATAAGCGATATTCTAGAGGTTGTACTTAGAGATTCTAACAGATTGGGTGAAAGGGTTCAATTTACGACAGTTGCATTTAGAGTTCAGGGTTCCCAATTTAGAACCGTACCTGTGAGAGAACTGCCAGCAACCCAAGACACTTGGTCACTCAGAAGAGCTCGTGTCATAATACTTTGGTGTCTCTTTAAGGTACGTAGGAAACTATAATACAACAGTATCAGGAGACATTCTGTGAACGAACCAAGTCGGACCATGTCTGACGTAGTTGAAGTCCATTTACATTTAACGTTCAAGCAAACTTGAAATTGTTAAAAATAGTCACAGATCTAGCCAGACCCCTGGAAGTTGTCTTGTCTATGATTCAAGTACCGCCAACAGTTGACAATCGACCGTCGCATCCAAGCCACTCCCGTATCGGCTGGTCGCGTGGATGTCTGCAGGAGTTCTGGGCGGTGTCTTAGGCGGGAGCCGCCTGGATCTCTCGCGATCCAAACTGGGAGCTGCCGCCCCTATGGAAATAATATAGGTGAAATAAGCCCATCCGATCGATTGCCTATTGCAGTTATAATCCGGAGACTCCACAGAGTCTGGATTTGGTAAGGTGTCTATATCATAATACTTTCTGGCTAATGCTGAGAAGATTATTTATTCAGTAGCCAGTGGTTGGTATGTTTGGTGTTTTGATGGTAGGCAAAGTTACCTTTCAGTTGCCCTTGGTTTTTTCTCAGCCGTGAATTGGTACCTTGCTACCATGCAAGAAAAACCAACCTGCTACCTGTGCCCTCAGACACACATGAACACTCATCGATACCTGAGACATTCTCTGTCACTCGACAGCAACCGATGTCTAAGGATTCGTACTGGTGTCTCACTGAGTTTGCACCATCCATGTATTCGCTTATTGTTAGCAGTTTCACCCATCTACCAGCCAGGTACCTGAGAGTTTCCACTTGGCGATCGGCTTTTACTGATTCTGGGATCTTCAGGTACGTCTGGGGTTGACCGGTGAAGTATGAGATTACAACTTCGGTGCGGGAGGTGAGAAGTGATTTCTACTAGGTCAAACTCTTCTCTCTCAAACTCTCTCTCCTATTTTTGTAGAATCTCTCGTAGCCTTGTAGAAACTCTCAGTCTGTTAGTCTGTTACTCTCCGTCTCTTACTCTACACATAGTAAACTCAACTGTCTATAATCTAAGCTAGGAAAAGTTGTATCAATGCAAATATAGTATATGGCCAGACTAGAAATGGTACTGAGGTTTGGTGAATTCCTGCACCAACACTGGTGAGTGTGCCTCGTTTTCTGAGTCGGTGGATCCAGTTCTGTTAGGAGAGAACACTGAGTCGTCGGACGACAACGACGACACAGACTCCGAGTACAGTTGCCGTTCGAATGGATTTGCTGTGAAGTAGGTGTGTTTGTGAAGGTTGGATGCATTGAGGGCGTCTGCTTTCTGGGAAGCTGGCTTGATTTGTGGGTTGAATGTGAATGCACATTCGAGGGAGCTGTTGCTGGCTGCCAGTACGGTAGGCTTTCTGGATCTTCTGAACGAGCCCACTCCCTGGCATCTTTTTTTGTGGGCAGGCATCTGTTGTTCTCTGTAGCTGACCAACGTGTCTGTTGGCACGGTGACTCTGATATTCTGCTTGGATCTTCCAACCATCGAGCCAATGGCTCTGGCAATGGTTCCTGACTTTGCAATCACCATTGCGCATACTGCAAGGCAGGCTACAACTAGCAACCCAGAAGTCATGTCGGTGTTGTCCCACACCGAAGCTCCTCCAGTCTCCATGAAATACTCAAAGATTCCCAACCCCTTGGCTTCCACTGGCACAAACTCAGCAGTTGAGGGGGTCACCACAATCGACCGGATCCCAGTGTCGTAGTAATGGTGCTCCCGTAGCACCACTGGGTCTGCGTCTGGTGCAAAGAGTGGCATTGTAATTATAGGTATAGTCGTGTACCAGACCCTCCAGCACCCTGGCAGCCCCTTGCTATTTAAACTCCCGGGTACTCATACCCTCCTCACACTCTACCAAGCCCAGGTATTGTTGGAATCTGTTACCAAGGTTTCGATGTTTCGGGTTTTGCATGGGCCGCAACATGCATGCTAGACACTGACGGCCCTGCGACTGCCCAACGCGGATCCAGGTTCTATTGGCCCGACCTCCCTGTTGACTATTTAGGATTCACCTCACTGATCACCAGCTGCCCGTGCGTTGTGCCTTGCAATCCTCCATCTTACATAGACCCTGCTGCAGCCTGAGGCGCCCGGCGGTACCTGGCACGTGACAGCGTGAGCACCGTGGGTTCTATGGAGTTCTTGGGGACTGTAGTGCGCCACCCATGGTTTGTCAGCATCGTCAGTTTATATAATTCGAGGATACTCTGGTTGGTTTCTGTACTCCACACCTAAATATCATGTTCAGTTTACATACTGTGGTGGATCTGAAGGTGCCCAGATTCTCTGACAGAGCAATACTTCCACCGTCAATACTAGAGCATTTACTTAATGAGTTCAACCAGACCCTTCCGTCCCCGCTAATATTCAGGATAGCCGTGCGGCTGAAAGTGGCACATATTGGTGTGAAAGAGTTTACGGCAGAAGAGGGTGAGATCGTGCTTCCAGAAATAGTAGCAGACAAGCTTGAGCTAGCACCTGGTTCCAAAGTGTCTATCAGTTTAGCACAAGGTATTCCTAATGGTGATGCATTAGCACTCAAACCAGTCAGCAAGAGCAGTGTTCAGGATAGTGCGGTGAACTTGAAGTTCTTTCTTGAAGCCAATCTTACTAGTAGTTACACTACTCTTACTAAAGGTGATGTCTTGAAACTTACTGGGAATCGTAACGAGACTCTTGAGTTCTTGGTCACAGAAACGTCTCCTGCGGAAACAATATGTCTAATCAATACTGATCTTGTGTTTGATCTCCAGCCTATGGATGACGAAGACGCAAAGTCGTTGTTGAATTACAAACAGGGCTTGTTACAGAAACAGGTGGCTGCTGACACAGAAACAGCCTTGGATTTCAATGCAAACAGTTTTGATATCCAGGACGTCAAGCTCACAAACGGCACTGCAGAGGTGAATATCCAGCAGAATCAGGTTTACAAAATATCTCTTGCTGGGTTTCAACAACCTTTCCATATCACATTTGACACTAATCAAGAATCTACAAGTTCACTTGACTTGCTAATATCAACCGATCATTTCATAGATGGAAAGAGTTTTCTTTGGTCAACTATAAATAAACCTACTGTTCAGATCTTCAGCAATGACCCATTAGTGACAGATGATATCTATTTCACAGGTCGATTCACCGGTTCATCGTCTGAGAAAGTATCAATAAGTATAGGAAACACAACCAGCGGTATCAAAGAAGACGCACCAACTGTTGAGCTTCAACCAGACGAAACCATCTGTTCTAATTGTGGACGTTCAGTCAAGAAAGCAAACTTGTTCTTGCACGAGAACTTCTGTCTTAGAAACAACATCAAGTGTCCTAAAGGTTGTGGTCAAGTGTTCTTGAAAACTGTTCCAGCTACTCATTGGCATTGTGACCATTGCGATGCTTATGGAGACGATCTTGCAGTTTACGAGAAACACACTCAGTATAATCATGTTCCTGTGACTTGTGAATGCTCAGAGTCGTTTGGATCGTTTCTTGATATGGCAAGACATCGTGCCAGCGATTGTGAGTTGAAGTTGCACGAGTGTCGGTTCTGTCATTTGATTCTTCCAAGAGGTAAATCTGAGCCTGAAGATATCATTATGAACTTGTCGCACCATGAGAATTCTGTCTGTGGTAGCAAGACCACCAACTGTTACAAATGCAACAAAATCATCAAACAGCGGGACTTAGAAAGTCATTTGCGGATCCATGAGATTGACAGATTGTCAAAGAACAGAAGCACCGATCTTGTGAAATGCTTGAACAACAACTGTGTGAATATATTGAAGTTCACCGGAAGAAAGGATGCGCAGAACGAATTGTTTGGTCTTTGTGAGTCATGTTTCAGTCAATTCTATTCGAGTTTTGACGATCCAAAGCACAAGAAACTATATTCGCGATTCGAGCGTAAGTATATGATCCAGCTTACGCGAGGCTGTGGTAATGGATACTGCAAGAACCAAGATTGTCTCACCTCAGGACTTGCCACGAAGCAGAGTGCCAAGGACACATTCAACTATGTGGCGAAGACTCTTGTGAAGAAGATTCCAGATATCAACGCTGGCCAGACGTTCCGTAGCTCATCTGAGTTTGGGTACGATTTCTGTGTTAGTGAACAGATGACTAAACGGAAGATCTTGGTGGACTACATATACAGCGAGATGAAGAATCACTACGAGTACGTGTGGATTTGCCAGGCAGTGAGCTCTGCCCAGCTAGACCATGACGAGCGAATGAGTATTACCAAGGTGGAGACCTGGCTCAAGAATAACGCAATTACGATTGAAGAGAGGGCATAGTGTAAGGCATGCTGCAAGGCGGGATTTACAACATTAACACCCGAAACCACGAGGTGTCCGTGCACAGATATTGGTGCAGGGTTAAGTCCTAGTGCTCTATTAATAGATCGAATACAATATTCCATGTAATTTGACACCGTGTAAGTGTGGTTCCGTAGTATACTGGGTCGTGGACCACGACGTGTCCACTGGACTTGGATGTGGAGTTATGCATTGACTCTGAAACAGTATTATACTGGCCATGGCAGCACCGTGGTTTGAATGCTCCACAAATACGGTAATATGATCCCACGGGTTTCGGGTGGGAGTGTTTGGAATACGTATAAATAGCGGCCGGGGACGACAATTGATTTGGGAGTATAATCAAGAACAATGAGCTACAACAACTACGACAACAACTACGACAGCCGTGACAATTACAGAAGTAACGACAGTTACGGCAGAAACGAGGACAGCTACGACAACAGACAACAGGGTGGCTACGACGACAGACAGCAGGGCGGCTATAATAACGGTAACAGTTACAGCGGAAACAGTAACGGTGGTTATGGAAACAGTGGAAACAACCACAGTAACAGTGGATATGGAAACAGCCACAGTAACAGTGGGTATGGAAACAGTCAGAGCAACAGTGGGTATGGAAACAACCACAGCCAAAAGTCTCTGTCTGGATCTGGATCTGGATACTTGGCTGCTGGGTTAGCTGCTGTTGGTGGAATTGTTGCTGGAGCAGTGGCTGTTCATGAATATGACGAGCACAAGCAAGACATTTCCAACGGGTTCAATTCTATTGGGAACTCGATTGAGAATGCCGGCCAAAGTGTCAGCAACGATTTCTCCGGAGCTAAGAACGACGTTGAGAATTTCGGAAACGATGTTTCTCAAGGATTCGACAACATGGGAGACAATATTCAACAAGGTGTTGGTGAAGGTGTGCAAGACGTTGGAAACAACATTTCGCAATGGGGTAACGATATTAGAAACTGAGCAGGAGTAGAACCTAGCAGCTAGCAAAGAACGAACACAATTGAGTTGTCAGACGTCTAATAAATTTCATAAAAATACAATTTAATACAAGAATACTCAATATATTCTGTAGTAAGTGTAGTTAACACTGCTAGTCACACAGCTTGGAGAGGTAAGTATGTAGGCAAGTATGTATGTATAAGTGTGGTCTCACTAAGTCGTTATTCATTGCAAGATTCAGCAGCAAGAGTGGAAATGTCTACGCACCAAAGCTATAATCCCAACCGGGTCAAAGTCTTCTGACCATGCTCTGTGAACAACAATTTCCCATTCGAATAACCAATCACCCAGATGAATGGGTATCTAGAATTGAACCACCACCAACCTGCATGAGACTGAGATCCCCAGAGTTGAAGAACATGGTCCAAATTGAAACACAACAAGTTGCAGCCTCCAAGAGCTAAAAGTGTAAGATGAGCAACAAACAACGCAGCTTTGTTTCCGTAATGGTAATCAGTAATAAATGTGTTGATGATACTTCCCATGACTGCACCCATAGCCAATGGACAGATCAACATTGTCCAGAGCAATTTGAGCTTGAGATTCTCCCAATCGGAAAACACAGAACAACCAACCACCAAGAAAATGAACTCAGCGAAAAGGGAGTTGACATAGAACAAATAGAACGGCCGCAAGTAAACCTTTCTTCTTTTGGCAGCAGCTTCTTTCTCGTCATTAGTAGACGTAATAATCTCTTGGAACTCCATGTTGTATGTTGTTAGATGTTTAGGTGTAGTGTGTAGGTTCAAACTCAGCTGCTGTCTAACTGTCTAACTGTCTATGTATGCCACAAGTGATCCACAAATGATCTTTCTTTGAGCAACCCAAAGCATACGGACACCTCTCCATATATACCAAATTCAACTGTCAGAGCCTCGGTCTAACCAGTAAATTAACAGTATCATTCAGCAGTTCCGATCCCCGACCATCCGTCTTGACACTGTATGCAACCCAATTGTCTCCGCTGGTCTCCACAATCCATCCTAACTGAGTATCCTAACTTGGAATGTCCTCGCTGGTTTATACCATTTGATTGCACTGTATAGAAATCGCCATTGAAATCGCTTTCCTGCAGGTCCTGTAATCCCATTTTTATAGTCATCATACCATCTCTCTTTATATAATGTCCTTACATTGATCTATTTCAATATTTGCTCAAATACATAATGATACTACAGATCGTCTTGACACTGGCATCGGAGTACGCTTCTCATGTTGTCTCCGTTCATACCCCTCGTGATTGTTGTCAATCGGAATTAGTGCTCGATCAGGAACATCTAGTCGGTGTCTAATTGCTATTGTCTATTATATTAATGCAAAAGGGCTAAGATGGACTCGTATTGTGATCCTCCTACTAGTTCTTAAAGTCCAACTGCTGTACTGTAGTGCATAAGAGTACGCACTTCGATGCTGCTGCAGACAATAATCCTTAGACATTCGAACTACGCATCTCTATTATTGGCTCTATAACCGTTCACTATGATAATTGATCTTTTGGCGGCTGTCTTCAAAGTGTGAAAGTTTCCTGATTACATAAACGGCTCAAGAATTCTTTCCAAACTGTTCCATGCCACAAAGTATCTGTGTTCTTGAGATGCGCTCTCAATAACTCGCAAAGTTAAAGAACAATGTCCAGAACATAACACAGAGGAGTTACCGTAAGGCCAAGACAGTTGTTTGTAATTTTATAACAAACCTCCGGTCATCAAAACTCCTCAACTCTCTTGGCGTAGTAATATTGAACTCTGCCCCCACATTTAAGAAGGAACAGAAACGATCAGTTAAGCCTGCCAAATCCGGTAAAATATTCCAGCTTCAAAACCCACTCCGGGCTCAATAAATTTCGAAGTGGTTTGTATGGCGCAGCGGTAGCGCAGCAGATTGCAAATCTGTTGGTCCCCAGTTCGATCCTGGGTGCAAACTCATTTTTTTGCACTTTTTTTGTGCTCTCTTCTACCATGCTTTAGACAGCTTACTACTGCAGGTCCCTTTCTACACAAACAGTGCACAATATTCATTACCAAACTATAACTCAAACCCTCCATCAAAATCGTCAGCGTCGTCAAAATTGAGTTCATCATTTTCGATGTCACTCTCACTCTGTTGTTCATGCTCCAGGTGTTGTGGTTCTCCAGTGTCAGCTTCAAGGTAAGACTCTTCAATCAGTTCAATAAGTTTCGGTGATTCATTCTCGGATTTAGGCGATTCATTCTCAGAAGCGCCTATTATCTGTGACCCTATTTGAGATTTCGTGATATTTTCGTAAGATTCTTCAATAGGCGACCGTTTAGGAGACTCTTGTGATTCCGGTTCTGGCGAGTCTTGATCTTCAGGTAACACTATAGCTTCAGGATTGGAATCATTGAAAGGAGTAGCCCAGAGTGCAAATTCGTTACAGCGAAGACAGTTCCAGAAATCACCGTCTTCTGTCTTGCTGACGTCATGGCTGATCCGTTTCAACATGTCGATGTTGACTGTGTCTGGGTTGTGCTGCTCGAACTTCTCAAGAAGACATAAATAGCAATAGGTATGACCACAGTTGGTGGTGTAAGGATTAGCAATGAGTTCCAGAGAAACACTACTGGTCAGGTTTTCATTTCGTTCATGGCATATCGCACATAAAGATTCTGGTAATCCATAGAATTTACCAGTGGTAGGTTTTGGTTTCTCCTCAAGAATCTCTGGTTCTGACGGCTGCAGTTTATCAAAGAGATCACCATTGATGTAGTCGTTAAATATTCTGAACGCTTTTAGTTTACGTAGGTACTGGGTCGACAAGTACTTGCGGTGCTTGGACTTGAAGAAATCCAGTTTCATGACAATCGGCAAGAGGAACATGAGGAACTCGATCAAGGTGTTCCAGAGAATCTGTCTGTTCTGGAACTCGTAATTGACGTTTCCCTTGTTCATTTTCTCCAACTGGATCGAGCTGATCTTGGCTCGGATATTGAGGAAATAGAACTTCAATGAAGTGAACTTACCGTCAATAAGGAAACGCAAGAAATGAAGAAGCTTGAACACTTTGAAGTAGTCAATCAAGCGGGTCAATGTTGGTTTCAAGTACCCGGTGACAAATTGGTTCCATATTCTGTCTTTATCAGAATCAAACTCGTCTTCTTCTTCTACTGAGTATGCGTAGGATACAAGTTTATCAAACAAATAGTCTCCAAGCACAAACACAGACCAGTACAACACTTTAGTTTTCTTGGTCAAGAGCTCAGAAGCTCTGCCTGATCCTTGTACTAGTTTCATGTTCTGGAGAAAGAACCCATACGTGTTGGAGTTGTCCCATAGCGTGAGCTTGAATATGATTGATTTGAGCAAGAGGCGGATCTCGTTGCCATACTTAGTAATGAACGGTTTATTGAACTGGTTCACCGTCGAGAAGATCTGGTTGACAAGAAGATCAAAAAGCTCCTGGTCCAAAACCAACGAGTCGAGCTGTGCCACCCTCGGTTGAGGGAAGAGCGTGGAAAGAACCCCCATTTGTGTGGCTCGGCAAAGGCTAGAGGTTTGGTTGAGATTTCAAAAGTCTGGGGAAAAATTGGGGTTGGCCAAAGTAGAATCCTTAGCCGAGGCAGGGTGAGTAGTGGAGAGTGTCTATAGAGAAACTACTAACTGTGTTTATTATTTTATAATGTGTACAATTATAATATTCTAGTATGTTATGTGCTGACTAATTTGTTGAGCTCTCAGTTGTTGGTTATAGTCATTAGGAAGATGTGTGAAACTTTTACATGTGCCTTATAAGCATGTATGCTTTGCAGGCAATTGAATTCACAGTGCTGCTTTACAGCATGGCATTACAACGTAGTGTCATAACATAGCATTACAACAAGTATCACAAAAAAGTGTTCCATTAATTACATTGTCGTCTCTTTATTTAAGTCACTGCTTCCTGTTGTTTACTTCTTCCTTATTTTCCCATATATTTATTCCACCTTTTCACCACTAGTTCATTCAAAGTATGGCCCTCCTCACGACCAACTCTCTTCTCATAAGTATAATACGCTGCGGTGCCAACAGCAACAGCAAAGATCGGGTCCAATGTTCTATTATTAGTAACAATCGATTAATTATCAAACCAATTCCTCTAACTCACTTGGACAACAAATACGGATAAGTCGACATCACTGGTTCCACTAGGCTTCCCTCATCGGATTCTCGATCTATGGATGTATGGTACCGGGTAACCCTTATATGTCATATAGCCAGACTCCAATCTGGAGTTTGCCCCTCATGTAAAGTCAATGTCTGAATTAGTGAATCATCTTGAAAAAGTCGCTGGGAGTTTGGGGACATCCAATTCTATTAGGGTGGATACCAAGCTTCTTGACACATACAGTTTGAGGTTTAAATTTGAACCGCAATTGGTTTTTACTCAAGACTCTTTGAATCAACCAGTATTGAAAGCCATCCAGTACTGTTTTGCCATCATCAGCAATGAAAATTATTATAAAATAGATCCTGATAATGCAGTGATTGAGTTGCTTTCTTCTATTCTAGACAATTTGAGTTTCAGCCAAGTTAAAACTGTGTTTGACAGTGTTGATGGTGGAGACTTCAGCTCGTTGTTTCTTCTCTGTTTGGATGCAAACTCATCTCCTAAAGTCCAGAAGTTGGCACTTTCAATTATCACCAGAGCAACCAAACAGGAATTGCTTACCATAGACGAGCCGTTAGTAGTGACAGTGTTCGAGGTATTTGCAAGACCTGAAACTGAGATTGGAGTTGCCAATGAGACTGAGAAAGTGTTTGCTCATATTTTAGAATTGGGACTTCTTGATGCGTTCTTCTCCAGTAAACCGTTTGAGGTTCTTAGTGCGATGAAAAAAGACGACTATTTGGTTATTCGGTTGTTGGATTTATGTGAGCAGATCATAGATATTGCAGGTGAAGAGGTACTCACTAGACCTCAGATCAGACTGTTGTTTGTGTTTGATAAATCCAAGATCTTGGACAACGACGACCCGTTCTACACCATCAAATTGATCGAGTTCTATGCTCATGTGTTTAAAAAGTCTAGACCTTACTCTACTAACCTCGAGCAACTCTTTGCAGTACAGATCGAGTCGCTCTTCCAACTCTATCGCAAATGCGACAGTATTGCAATCAACCAGCTTACTCATTTCTTGGCCAACTACTCGTTCTTCTCAGAGTCCCGCTTTGATTACTACTCTAAGCAATACGATATCATCAAACCACAATTGTTTGACAAACACAACATCCCGGAAGTTGCGCTCTTGTTGTCGATTGTCAATCCTGTTTCGCTTGTTGCCAGCTTGAAACTGTATGGAGAGCTTTTTTTCAGTGAGAGCTCGCTTCTGATCTATCTCAACTTGATATCAGCAGAGGTGTCTTTTGACTTGATTAAACACAATCTCAGCTTGCTCGCTATCAACTCACTCACATACCCGAGCGCACTTGCAGTGCTTGTGCGTCTTTCTGAGTTTGATTATTCTGCCCATTACTTGACCGAAGTGATTCCTAGTGTTCTTGGACATTACTTGTTAGGAAATGAAGCAGAGCAAGACCCATTAGCAAGTAGAAACTTTGACTTGAACCAAACCAAGGCACAGATTCTTCGCAACTTGTTGCTTCATGTTCCTCAAGAAGAGTCTACTAAAGAATTGCGAGCAGATCTCAATGCTCGGTTGACAAGTATTGCCAACGGTAATGTCTATGGTGTGGATTCCATCGAAGCCATAGTGAAATCTAGTTCTGCATGAACCATATTAATGAATGTTATGAATATAAGTGTAGTACTTATCACACTGGCGGTAAGTTCTTAGGAACGTACATGCCTCTGATCCGATTATTCTCTGTATCTTTGCTCAAATCGTCATGTTCTTCTACTGGAGTCTCATCCACTACACCTTCAAACAAGTCCAGACCTGGACCCCAAGTGTCTATGTTTCCTGCTGAAGTTCCAGAGAAAAACTTTGAGTTTCCAGCATACACCAAACAGCAAGGTCTTTCTTTGGGCTGGACATGAAGATCGGTTCTCAGAAGTGATGCTAACATCTTACCAGAGTAGTCGAATTGCACAATGTTACCATCAGAAGAAGGGAACATGATATTTTCTGGTGACCCATGTTCCAGAGGAGCTATTATTGGGTTCAAAGTTTGTAGGAACGTATTTTTCACTGGTTCTCGCACCAACACTTTCTTGTTCTTAGCTTTAGTGACTACTCGTTTAGCAATACTAAGACTCTTCTTAGACTGCAAGTTCCACAGTCTCAAAGCATTATCCAATCCAGCAGTAATCAACGTAGTTCCATCCCCAGACCAGCAAAGTCCATTGACTGCTCCACTATGTGCCTTGGCGTGAGGCGAGTTCCACCTGGCGTCGTTCATGTTCAAACTGTATACACAACTAGAAGCCTGTCTAATGTCCCATACTTTTGCTTCCCCCAGACTTCCACCAGTGGCTAGCACGTTAGAGTACAACGGGTGCCATTTCACTGCAGTGAGCGACAGATCAGAGTGTCCAAAGAGGAAATTGGCCACTGCCATCGTCCGGAGATCTAAGACCTTGGCATAACTAGTGCCCTGGCTGGCTATGGCAAGCATAGCATGGTCAAGAGTAGCAGAAAAATCCGCAGTGTAGATTTGTCCGAAATAATTGTCGCTTATATCCCCCTGCGAAACCAACGACTCAGGGATCACCGACGGCACCATCTTGTCGTTATAGAACGTGTGCACCGGTACTAATGTGTCGGTGCTCCAGAGCTTAATGGTCTTGTCGAACGACGAGGTCACAAACATCCCCGTGTCAAACGGCCACCATTTCACTGCGGAGATGCCAAAGTTGTGGCCCTTAGACCCGCTGGCAGCCCCTATTCTGTTCTGGGGACCCAACTCGCCGAGCAAACTGTGATGGTTGCTGTTGCTGCGGTGGGTGACCTGCCAAAGCTTGATAGCCCCGTCGGCCGCGCCACTGAGCGCGTACTCTCTTGCGACCGGGTCTACGTCCAAACAGTTGACTGCGGTGGTGTGGCTGTGCTCGGGGAACACTGTGAAAGTATTGGCGAGCTGAAACAGCAACATTCTGTGATGGTTGCTGGAGTGGCCGGGCACTCCCATCAAATTGTACTGGACAGAATCATACGACACGAGCCGGGAGTATCTGGTAGCATGGTACAGCTCATACAACCCTCGGCTGGGCACTAGCAACAGTACTGAACGCTCCGGCATCTTGACATCTCAGTAAAGTTCCTCGGTGATGTCACGATCAGTCACTGGAAAACGGTTGTGCAAATATATGTATGACCCAGATCCACGGTTCTGGGTCTAACAAGATAGCAAGCACCAGCATCTATAAAGCGGAGTGGCGTGCTCGCGAAATTTGTGTCTTGAAAAAACTCGCATTTCAGGTTTTTAATCTTATACAGCACCCCACAACCACACCATGGCCGGCGGAAGCACCATCATCGACGTTATTCTTGCAATCTTGTTGCCTCCAGTGGCAGTCTACATCAAGGTCGGCACTGCCAGTCCGTTGTGGATCGACCTTTTGTTGTGTTTGTTTGTCTGGTTCCCAGCCATCCTCTACGCTCTTTACATTGTGTTCAAGTACAAGACTTGAGCCGGCTCGCCCGTGAAAAGTTCTGGCTAGTGTCATTAGACAGTGCGTTTGCTGCTGCTGATTCTGCTTTGTTCTATTTCTTTTATACTGTATAGCTCAGACAATCTTATTAATTTTTTCTGTGTTGTAGGTTGCTAATGTGGTTGTTTGTTGCGAATGAATATTTTACTGGATTTATTATATTTGAACGATACTTAGTTTGAGATGCTCTTCCAATCATATCTATCGTTGTTTTGCTCTCTTCTAAATATTGACAATTGTCATTGTCCAAGCAATTGTCACAATATTGGGTTGGTCCGGCTATTGGTGGTTTCCAAATAGGGGCTCCGGAACTGGTTCACTTGCGCCAACACTGACTATCGGTATCTTACACAATTGTTGAGCAATGACCCAATTGATACTTCCGGTGACTATCCGGTACTTAAATGTAAAAGCTGAGGGGGTTTCAATTTGTAGTTGGTGATACTGACACGCTCAGTTGTGGGTTTCTTGTGCCGTGCAATATCACGAACCCAGTTCCATGTATACATTCCTTAGCATTGTCCATAATAATTCTGAACGAATGTTTGCTACTGTTAGCTCATAAGCCTAACTCCTTCGTTTTCAAGTTGGTTCCTCCTTCCTACACTCCTCCCAATTGCTCATACACCTCTCTACAGTCACCGATAATACGTCAAAACAGCTCATCTCAAACCTTCAAGTACCTCATCGCGTAACTGAAACAAAACTACGGGTTGTTCTCTAAAAATTAAACTCTTCCTCCTAGCCAAGCACTTCCATCGCCAGCCAGTTGCAACCTTCTTGTTTACAATTCTTCCATCAAGTATCTGCAGTGGCTTAGAGCAGCAAGTCAAAATTGGTAGTTTCACTTGCTTTTAGATTGCTTTCGGATTTAGTGGTTTTCACCGGACCGTACATTTTACTAGTAACTGAGTAGTGTTGTTGGTCAAACACGATAGATTCTAAAGTTTAATGGGATGGTATGAGCTGCTATATTTCTTTTGAATATTAGTTTTCTTCAGTCTGCTTCTTCCCATTCTTCGTCATTTGTAATTCTCTTTGACTTTCTCAAAATAGTAACTCATCGCTCCAACTGTCCCTGGCATCCGCTTAGCTGCTGGGCAGCTCCAGGCGGATCGGGCGGCTTCTCTATTTCTGCCGGGGGCCTACTCTAGCTGTGGCACACCTCAATTCTGGCTGTCAATTTCTACTACTCACTACACATACTTAACTCATTCAATTAATCCACATGGCCAGTACTCACTGACGTTTACTAAAAATTTCGATTACTAGTTAGTACCCTCTGAGGTTGTGGCTAATACATAACTGCTTGCAACCACTGATTACCATTTACACCATACACACCGCACACCATTAGAAGCACGCTGCTTTACAACTAGCCAACCAACAATCTCTAACAGATACAGCCAAACACACTAATAGAAACTAATCAAATGCCACCAACCTCTCCAACTCACCCTACTAGAATACTTGAATCATCAATTATAAATACAAACACTGTAGTTGACTATACGTCAAGCATGATATTTACAATGCCACAACCTACCCTGGTCACTCTCCACTCCATCACTCTTCCTCTTTTTTATTGTACCGATTCAACTCTTTCAATTTATGGTACTCTTCCACCGGGTCGTAATTCCCTGACTTCAAATTCTCATAGGTTTCATCGTATTTCCCAGTAGACAAAGCTCCATTACCTCTGAACCGTTTGGACCGGTCAATGATTCCGGCTTTACACTCAAAGAAATTCTTCAACAAATCAAAACAAAGCTCTGGCACCTGATCTTTTAGACTTTCTTTTGTTATACAGTCTTTGGGCGTGTTTCTATTTATTAGAACACATGGTGATCGCTGTAAGCAAATAGCCAATGCTTTCTTCTGGTCGTTACAACTAGTCGTTAGGAAACCTATCTCACAATAACAAAATTTGTCTGGTGAATCACACACAATCCCTAGAAATCACTAAAAAATACTCACCTCGCAACCATTTATATATTCCCAAAGGTTAGACCGCTCACAATTATGTGCTTAGATCTCGCGATGACTTTTTCATCTCTAATGTACCCGTGCAGGTGGTGTATTTGAAAAAAATTTCGAGCACAAAAATATTGTCTAACCTACTTCTACAAGCTATAGATTGTTTGCAATGTCCGACGAAGAAGTGGCAACCAAACGACAAAAGCTTGAAAATGGTCTGTCCAAAGATACCACTGTGGTGACTTTGTCAGGTCAGACGAAACGACCTCCTGCCAAGATCTACCCTTTCACATTAGACACTTTCCAGAGAGATGCCATCAACTGTATTGAAAACAGCAAATCGGTGCTTGTGGCTGCCCATACTTCTGCTGGTAAAACCGTGGTTGCCGAGTATGCCATTGCCCAGTCGCTTCGTGACAAGCAGCGAGTCATTTATACCTCTCCAATTAAAGCACTTTCCAACCAGAAGTACAGAGAACTCTCTGCTGAGTTTGGAGACGTTGGGTTGATGACTGGTGATGTGACCATCAATCCAGACGCAGGGTGTCTTGTGATGACCACCGAGATTTTGCGGTCGATGCTTTATCGAGGTTCTGAGGTCATGAGAGAAGTCGCTTGGGTGATATTTGACGAGGTTCATTATATGAGAGACAAAGAAAGAGGTGTGGTGTGGGAAGAGACTATCATTCTTTTACCAGACAAGGTGCATTACGTTTTCCTTTCTGCCACTATTCCTAACGGTCGAGAATTTGCTAACTGGATTGCCAAGATCCATAACCAAGAATGTGATATTGTCTACACTGACTACCGTCCTACTCCATTACAGCATTACTTGTTTCCAGCCAACGGTGACGGTATCCATTTAGTAGTCGATGAGAAAGGAACTTTCAGAGAAGAGAATTTCCAGAAAGCAATGGCAGCTATCAGTGACAAACAGGGTGACGACTCTGGTGTTGTTGGTACTAAAGGTGCTAAAGGACAGTCGTTTAAAGGAGGTAAACAGTCTTCCAATTCCGATATATACAAAATTGTGAAGATGGTGTGGATGAAAAAGTATAACCCTGTGATCGTGTTTTCGTTCTCGAAACGTGACTGTGAAGCTTTGGCTCTTAAGATGTCGAAACTTGACTTCAACTCAGATGAGGAGAAAGAGACGTTGACAAAGATCTTCAACAATGCCATTAATATTCTTCCAGAGACCGACCAGGAGCTTCCTCAGATAAAAAACATTCTTCCGTTGTTGAAGCGTGGAATCGGGATCCATCATTCTGGGCTCTTGCCTATCTTAAAAGAGATCATTGAGATCTTGTTCCAAGAAGGGTTCTTGAAGGTTCTCTTTGCTACAGAGACGTTTTCCATTGGACTTAATATGCCTGCCAAGACCGTGGTGTTTACCTCTGTGCGGAAATGGGACGGTAAGGGGTTCAGATGGGTCAGTGGTGGTGAGTATATTCAGATGAGTGGAAGAGCAGGAAGAAGAGGTATTGATGACCGTGGGATTGTCATCATGATGATTGACGAGAAAATGGAGCCTCAGGTGGCCAAAGGAATGGTGAAAGGTGTGAGTGACCGATTGGATTCGGCGTTCCATTTGGGTTACAACATGATTTTGAACTTGTTGAGAGTCGAAGGTATATCTCCAGAGTTCTTGTTGGAGAACTCGTTCTACCAGTTCCAAAGTGTCAGTTCTGTTCCTGCCATGGAAGAAGAATTGGCCAACAAAGAAGCACAGTTGGCTGAGTTCAAGTTCGATGACGAATCAGCTATCAAAGAATACTATGAGTTGAAATCTACTTTGAACACTTACCTTGACGACCTTAAAGAAGTGACGACTCACCCTTCGAATATTTTGAGTTTCTTGCAAGCAGGACGATTGATTCGTGTGAAAATTCCTGGAGAAAACGGAGAGTTTGCTGATTACGGATGGGGTGCAGTGGTAGGGTTCAAGAAGAGACTCAACAAAAGAAACCCTAGTCAAACTTACACTGATCATGAGTCTTACATTGTTGAGGTCTTGATCACCAAGATGTTCATTGACTCTCCAAGCAATCTTATCAAGATGTTCAATCCTTCGTTGGCTATGGGTATTCGTCCAAGCAAAGAAGGAGAGAAGTCTAAATCGGAGTCTATTCCAATCACCTTGGATTCCATTGATGCGATTTCCAAGATCAGAATCTATTTGCCAAACGATATCAAGGCGCTGAGTCAAAAGAAAGCAGTGGGCAAGAGTATAGGTGAAGTGGAAAGACGATTCCCAGATGGATTGGCACTTTTGGACCCGGTGGTTGACATGAAGATCCAAGACTCGAGTTTCAAGTTGCTTTTGAAGAAAATCGATGTTTTGAAACTGAAAATCGAGTCGAGTAGTTTGGCTCAGTCCCAAGATTTAACTGAATTGTACGACAAGTACTGTGAGAAAGTCAAGCTTTCCAAGGAGATTAAAGACTTGGGCAAGAAAATTACTGAGTCGAAATCGGTGATCCAAATGGACGACTTGAAACACAGACAGAGAGTGTTGCGTCGGTTAGGGTTTATCAAAGAGCATGACGTGATTGAGTTGAAAGGAAGGGTTGCTTGTGAGATCTCTACGGGAGACGAGTTGTTGCTTACTGAGATGATCTTCAACGGTAACTTCAGTGAGCTTACTCCTAGTCAGTGTGCTGCATTGCTTTCGTGTTTTGTGTTTGAGGAACGGTCCAAAGAAGTTCCTCGGTTGAGACCTGAGTTGGCCGAGCCTTTGAAAGCCATGCAAGCCATTGCTTTGAAGATCGCCAAGGTGTCGAAAGACTGTCATATTGAGATTGTGGAGAAAGAGTACGTGGAGTCGTTCCGATCTGAGCTTATGGAGGTGGTGTATGCTTGGTGTAATGGGGCCACGTTCACCCAGATTTGTAAGATGACCGATGTCTACGAAGGAAGTTTGATCAGAATGTTCAAGAGACTTGAAGAGATGATCAAGCAGATGGCAGACGCTGCCAAATCCATTGGAAATCTGGACTTGGAAAAGAAGATGGAGGCAGCTCTTGGATTGGTCCACAGAGACATTGTGAGTGCCGGGTCCTTGTATTTGTAAAAGTAGTAATACATAGATAGTATTGAGAAGAATAGTACGTGGATACAGTATTGAGGAGAATAGTAATACATAGATAGTATTTAGTTGAGGTAGAATCTGAGCTCCGATTTTATGTAGGGCAGTATTACTTGTCAAGACATGGGAATGCGTTTCCATGCAGAAGAAACTCCGTGAACCATGCCGTCAACAGATCGGATTAGTTAAACGTGGGAGATTAGATAGAGGCTATGTATTGTAGTGAACGGTTATAGTAAACGGTTTACAAGCAGTAAGAAAATGCTGGGGGCGTGTGCAAGGCATTTTATTGTGATGAACATAGAGGGCGATTGACCTATTGACAATTGATTAGGAGGCACGTTGGTGGCTGATTGGTAGTCGACCATTGTGAGTATTGTGTTTACCATGGATTATTTTTGTTATGGCTGATTGTAATGCAATGAGTTAGGGGTATGATAGGGGCGATGAAAGGAGTGTCAAGAAATGGCTCTGATATGAATGGCTTGGTAGATTGGCATTGGACAACAAGTCCGTTCTCAACATGCAGAAAAGTGTCTGTGAAGATACTTCTACATAAAGACTATGGTTAGACAGTAGAGCATTGACTACATTTCATCATAGCTGCTCGGAGTAGAAATTAATAAAACGTTGTGTAATATCAGCAACAGAGATCTCACATTACAACCGTGTCTAATTTCATTGGCCAGGAGTGTTCGGCAACCGTTCGACTCTGGTGCCTTGGCCGATGTTGAAGCCGCATGGCCTGCCAACATGCACCGTTCAACGTGGGACCGATAACAGCAAGCACCAGTTAGATCAGGGGAGAGCGCCATTTGCTTAGAACAATCGAAGAAAGGCAAAACATGGATCTTTGCCGCTGTATGCCAAGACGGGGCTGCCGGATATAAATATAGCGGGGGCTGCTGTCAATGGAGTGGTGATTCTCCAGTGACCTCATACAGTTAGCTATGAAATTCTCAGTTCCAATAATTTTGAGCTTGACCTCGGTGGTTATTGCTGCTCCAGTTGAAAAGAGAGAACTTACTGAGCAATCGCTTGGTTTGAACGCCTCTGTTTTCTTTGACAAGTACGGATTTCCAGGTCCTGCTGACGTTACTGACTTGATCCAGAGAGACGCATACGTTACCTCGTTCAACAGAGACACCAAGAACCCACACTGGTCGGTGGAACACATCAGTGCTGAAGCCATTAAACCACAGTCTTCAGTTGACCGTGACCGGTCCAACTTCCAAGAAGACACTACTATTCCAGAAGAGTACAGAGCTAAGCTTGCTGACTACTACAAGTCTGGTTACGACAGAGGACACCAAGCTCCAGCTGGAGACGTTCAATTTGCTCAAGATGCTTTGGACCAAACCTTTTTCTTGTCTAACATGTGCCCACAAGTTGGCAAAGGGTTTAACAGAAACTACTGGGCTTGGACTGAAGAGTTCCCAAGAAACTTGACTGGAACTTACGACTCTGTGCGTGTGCTTACTGGTCCAGTGTATTTGGATTCCGACAACACCACCATCCAAACCACCTACAAGAAGATCGGTAACCCTCCTAATGTTGCTGTTCCAACCCATTTCTTCAAGTTGGTTGTTGCCGAGAACGACAACTCCAACGCTGCTGATGTTGCAGCATTCTTGATGCCTAATGAGGTCATTGACGACTCTGTGCCATTGACTAAATGGCAAGTTACTATCGACGAGTTGAACGAGAAATCCGGCTTGTCGATTTTCAACGACGTCAGCTCTGACATCAAGGTCCACGACTTGTGTAAGAAGGTCAAATGCAGAACCATCCAGTACTCCCACGACCGTTACGGAAAAGGTACTTAGATGCTGGGCCGAGTCCAAACCGGGAGCCTTCACTCACGGCTGACTGACTCTGTTTCGGATTCCCAGTAGTCTATTAGCGGACTGTGGCTGCTTGGCTAGTGTTGTACTGACTTGGTGGACTACTGCATCCGGTTAAAGTTTGGGGTGGTCAGATGGACTGGCTTGCCTCAAGTTAGCCCCACAGGCTATTTTTTAGTTCTCTTGCTACAGCGTAGCATTTTGATTTATGCCGAGTTAAACTCTGTTGCTTGCTGGCAGCGTTTCTCTGGTGCGTTTTGTTTCTGATATGCTGGAACTGTCTTCGGTTCCAGCTTGCTCTAGTTTTCTGGTTCTCTGGTTTTCTGGTACGCTTTCTGATATGTCTAGTTCTGTCTAGCTTTACTTGTTATATTCTTGGATCTTTATATTGTAGCCTACAGAGTATTTGTTAGTAACAAGGTGTATTCGCAGTATCTCGAACTCGAGACCTGCTGTCCGTCCCAATATGTAACAAAGCTATGAACTGAATGAACTGATAAAAATATGGGTAGCGGGCAGGAAGAAAGTGCCACAGTGAGAAGAATGAATATATAACATTATTAGAGCCAGCTGGTCATGGAGGAAGGTCTGGACATGTGGGGCACAATCGACTCCACTTGCTCCATCACAGACTCTTCCTCAATAATACTCTCAAGATCGTCACCAAAGATCTCGGCACCCGAGCCCGTCATCGACTCCGACATTCCCGACTGAAGAGACTGGTATGACACTCTTCTTGCAATAGTAGGGTCGGCATACACTGGGTTGTAGTTGACGTGCTGCTCGAAGTACACACTGTCGTGATTGTTTTCAGCAACTGGCAACACAATGTCACCGTCTTCGTTGCTAGAGAATCCACTGCCGTGCTTCTTCTTGTAAACTCTGTAGCCCACAAGAAGCACCGAGATGTAGACTGCAGCAGAGATACCAGAGGTAGTACCGGTGACACCAAGCTTAGAGTTGGCAGAAGAGGTGGTGGTTTGGTAAGAGTCGAAAGAACCAGTAGAAGGACTAGACAATCCTGCGGTGGCTCCCGAACTCGAACCAGAACCAGAAGACGAAGAAGAGGACAAAGTACCGGTGTCACTGTCACTCAACCCAACCAACGGAATGTTGATATCAATCAACTGAGCCAACGAGTTCTCAGTTGGGTTAGGGTTGAAGTAGAACGTCGAGTCACTGGTCTGAAGCGTAGTGTTTAAAGCAGACACCCAGTCTTTAGGGAAGTACACTTCTGCCACAGTGACAATGTAGTCCAACGAAGAAGATTGGAAAGGAACCAACTGCTTGACAGAAATGGTCGAATCCTCAGAGAATGGGTATGCCAAAGCAAGAGGTAAGTACTCGAAGATCTGAGCAGACGACACAGAGTGAGCCACCACAAACGGATAGTTCAACTGGGACTTGAATCCGATGGTGATCACAGTGTAGTTATCGGTGACCGACTGTTGAGTTGCTGGCGCAATGGCGTTTGGCAACTGAGCAGCAGTGGTACTGGTTGAAGTGGCCGAGGTCTCAGTGTCAGTGCTGAGAGTAGAGCCGAGCCATGTGGCAGTGGCCAGGGTCTTGGTATCAGACTTAAGTGCACTGGAAGCATCTACGGTAACTGGCACGTAAGTACCGTCAGAAGAAGTCAAAGCAACCACAGACTCTGGAGTGGTGGTGACACTAGCATCACTTGAAGTACCGTGGACCTCGGTGATAGAAGCAGAAGTGTCTGCAGCATCACCAGTAGTGGTAGCTTCAGAGGCAAGAGCTTTAGTGGTAGCATCCAAGAGAGAACTGTACACTGAAGACAAGATAGAATCAGTTGCGTCAGTAGCAGTGGATGCAATACTGGAAGCAATGGAGCTTGCCTCACTGCTGAGAGCTGCTGCAACAGTTTCTGCAAGAGAAGTAGAAGACTCGGTACCAGAAGTGGTAGTGTCAATCAACCCATGCTCAGCAGCAGTAGTAGTAGCAGCGTCACTGGTAGTGTCTTCTGCGCTGGTGGTCACTGGACCAACACTGGTGGTGTCACCGTTGATACTTGTAGTGAGTGCCGCACTGGTACTGTCAGTGTCGGCACTGGTAGTTGCAACTGCAGCCAAGTCGTCAGAAGTCTTGGTGTCTACAGGTGCAGTGGTAGTGTCAGCAGCACTGGTGGTATCAGGAGCAATAGTGGTGGTATCAGCAGAAGTAGGGTCAGCAGTGACCTTGGTGTCAACATCTGCAGAGGTAGTGTCAGCAGCTACAGTTGTAGGATCTGCTGCAGTGGTGGTGTCTGGAGCAGCAGTGGTAGTGTCTGGGGCCACAGTAGTAGGATCTGCAGTAGTAGTATCAGGTGCTGCAGTGGTGGTGTCAGCCACAGAGGTTGGATCGACTGCAGCAGTGGCAGTGTCAATTGCAGCAGTGGCAGTATCAACAGCAGAGGTAGCAGTGTCCACGGCAGAAGTAGCAGTGTCAACTGCTGCAGTAGCAGTATCAACTGCAGCTGTAGCAGTATCGACTGCAGCAGTGGTGGTGTCTGCTGTGTACTGGTAATAGTTACTGGTGGTTCCAGCGTCTGCAGTAGTAGTGTCAGCAACAGCAACTGCAGTGGTAGAATCAGAAGAATCGTCACCTGCAGCAGCAACTGTAGTAGAGTCTGCAGACGAGTCTGCTGTAGAATCAGTGGTTGCATCAGAACTGGTGGTTGGAGTGACAGTAGTAACAATAGGAATTCCCCAGAAGTAACTGGTTGTCACATACGAACCATCGTCACTGGAAGTGGTGACTGCAGCTGTCAAGGTTGTTGAAGAATCAGAATCGTCAGAACTGGAGTCTGCGCTGGAGTCTGCTGCAGTAGTAGAGTCTGCACTGGAATCTGCTGCAGTAGTGGAGTCTGCGCTGGAGCCTGCACTAGAAGAGTCTGAAGTAGCGTCCTCAGAAGTTGACGACGATGAAGAAGAAACAGTTGGGTAGACCGTGGTCACAGTTGGAATACCCCAGTTCCATATGGTGGTAACGTAAGTGTCGTCGGAGGTATCTTCGGAACTGGTGGTTGACTCTGCCGTGCTGGAATCCACACTGTCTGTAGAGGACAGGGAGGAGTTAGAAAAAGACGAGGACGACGAAACGAGAGTCGAGGTGGTCGACAGGTCGGTGGCATAGGTGAGCACCGAGGAACTGAGGATCGAGGAGGTGGTGGTATTGGAGTAAGGAGCGGAGACGGACGAGCTGTCGCTTGAAGAGTCAGTCGAGCTGGTGTCGTCAGTAGAGTCTGCGACGACTCTAGCAATCGACACTACCAAGACTGCCAAGCAGTGCACCTGGAATCTCATCTTCAACTACAACAAGAAGAGTTCGGGGCACGGTTGTGGAAGCGATGTTTGCAGCTAGACAATATAAAGCTAAGCGGTTCGGGGATGGACGTGAGACAGGACAATGACTGCTATATAGCAGTGGATAGGGTTAACGGTGGAGCTATTGTTGAGACACTAATGTCTGGCTGAATCGGGTTTGGTTAATGATAGTATTTGCATACTAAAATTTAGGATCTGCATATCGGATGCACCTCAGAATCCAAAAAATTGGGTGATGCCAAAGATGGTAGGGTGGATTGGTTAGCGGAGGGTGTTTATTTGAGATCTTCGTGTTTATTAGAAAGCTGTGTTTCTTGAATAGAACACTCTTATTATAATATCTACACCTCTTCTCAGTAACTACAAACACACCGACCTGGCATCCCGTATCTTCATCAATCTACTGTAAATCGCGGCACCCACAGCAGGATGCATCACTAGTCAATCCATTATTGCAAACCAGTGTGGTGCTTGATCCCTCTAATTCCTCGATCAAGTTTACTAATTGCATTGGGTCTATGTGCTAGTAAGACATGCCGCCCCATGGTTGCCCAATCCAGAGTCGAGCAAATCACCCAGCACTAGAAAACTGCTTGGCCAAAGGTTCTTTCAGGCATGTCACCGCACCACACAGTGGATCTAGTGCTGGTCCAGGTTTCACAATAGAAAACAATCACACCCACCCACGCAATCTAATTGTCCACCAACGCAACCATCTTGACTTGTATTGTGCCGACTCGTGGTCGCCACTAGTCTTTGTTTTATTATTTGCTGTTTCCTTGTTGGGTAAACTCATAGGCGCACTAGTGGGACTCCTAATCTCACCCTGTCAGTTGCTGAACTCGTGTTCTGAGGCCCGTTATTGATCTACAGTGTTTCATAACATGTACACCATTGCGGTTGCTGACTTCTGTTGTCTATTGTTTTGGGCTTGTCATTGCTGCCTGATTCGCACTTCCAAGAGATGTTGTCTCCCTGGCATATTCTCAGACATGGCTGAGTGGGACTCACTACCTAGTACCAAGTACTTAGTACTAACTTCTACATTAACCTTCTCACCACTCCCACCCTATACCACTAAATCCACACCTCCTCACACCTCCTCACCTCGCTACCACCCCTCCTACTACGGCGCAACTTTTAATTGGATCGTAAACCTTCGCACTCTACCCATGTGTGTTTGACGTAAACTTAATTCGTATCTGGATATCCCAGTTGCCCAGCTCCGTAATGAAACAGTCTAAGCCTTGTGTGTACCCCGGATGAAACTAACCTCATCTTGCCATATTCTCCTATTATGGAGTGCCAACCGGTCCAACTGGGCTGCCGGCGTGCTACTGTTGTCCGTTGCTGCCTGCTGCTGCTGCATCGGCGTGGCTATCTCTGGATCTTAGTTCCTCTTCGAATCTTCCACACCGCAACTTAGCTCCGGTTATTTAACCCTTCTGTTTTCTGCTGCGGCGGTGTTTTCTACTCTACCCAACTCTGTCGCTTCTTATTGTGTACACAGTTTATATACAAAAACGCAAACCCACAGTAGAAGTGATGAAACCAATTAGAGATCTATGATCTGTGATCTGAGACCACATACTGATCAAGCATCAAATTAAATGAGATTAGATCGTAGTCAGACCTCAAAGCAGACTCGAAGTTAGATCTTGCAAAACCTTACAAAACAAAAATTACAAACATCCCATTGCCCATTACCATCATATCCTAATCCCAATTAAACTTCAACACACAAAGTCTATTCCACGACTCGTTCAGGCACACCACAACCGAAACCATAATTCAGAACGGCTGTCTTTGGTAAGAAACCCTGGAGGCTTCTTGCTTGTAAACATAGACATTTTCCAATATTTCTGTATGCTTGTTTCTATATCCATTTTTCAGGCATAGCTCTCTCACACTGCCTTGTCGATCTCCGATTGATGGTTTCCGCTCTGCCTCTCTGGCTGTAGCACCCTCCAATCTACTTCTCCTATAGTACCGTCTAGTTCTTTCTAGATGTATCAGTTTTATAACCAATACTGTCTAGCTCCTCTAGTAGTATTTCTAGTTTATTCTAGTCATACATCTAGCTTTATCAGAACTGTATGGACACAAAGTCTCTAGCAGTCTAGCACTCTACCTCTAGCTCTGTCTAGTACTTCACTCTAACTATCTAGCTGTACACCTCTAACTCCAGCCATATATCTCTAGACGTCTAGCTATCTAGGTTTAAATATCTAGCTGTAGACATATAAATCTAGGCGTTTAACTCTACCATATATCTCTAGAGATTCAGTCTAGCCATCTACCTCTAGCTCTAGCTTCTTACCTTAAGGTAATCCTCTAGCTCTCTCTAGCTCTCTCTAGCTCTAGACCTCAAGCTCTAGCTCCACAACTCTAGTAAAGCACAACCCTCTACTCTATCTTTACTCTCATCTTCTATAATAAAAAATTCTACACCTTAATTCTCAGCCCTCTTTATATTTCCTACACAATCCCGTTCCAAAAATCACAAGGCTCTCTAGTGCCTTGTTTTCTGGGCACACCGCAAATCGCAAAGCCTTGTGACACTTGGGCATGCCAGAAAATTAACATGTCGGCTCTCTACATGCAACCCATTCTCACTTTACTGCTGACTACTAATGTCTTACATTGCTAAAATACTCACCAGAACTATTCACATTAAATAATATTCGATGTTCCATGTCCAAACTTTCCAGAACTAGACACTGCCACCGGTCATCCTTCCTATTTACATTTCTATCGTTTCGACTTTCCTCCCTTCTTTCTGATCTGGAGTCTACCTCCAGACTGCACTTCCTGTGCATTCTCTCCGACCAAAGAAAGATACTCGTCCAACCCAAACTCCTCCTCGTCCGTACTCGATTTCTTTGCTTGTTTTGTGTCTTCGGCTTCTGTTTCTTCTGCGATCTCGTTGAACAAATTGTACTTCTCTTTGAACTTCCGCACCTTACCAGCTCCCTTCTCATTCACCTGGCTCAAATCGTCACGCGATGGGTTCCACAATGGACAATTACGTTGATCATTGATCATCTTGATTTCGGCTTTAGGATACTGACTGCGTCTCACAATCACCGATCCATCACTCAATTGTACCATAGTATCAAACTTGTGGTAAATTGCAGGTCTGGCTTTACCAACTGCAATCTTCTTTCTAGGTCTCGTTTCTATCTGAACATCTCCTGAAGATAATGAAGGAGGACTGGTCAAATAAGTTCTGGTCAACCGAGGTAGCTGACGATTGGTCACTGGAACAACTCCTCTGTACATCATCTTCCAATTCGTGTATCCAATGTCTGTCTCTCTCATACTAAACCACGGTCGAAAAATTTGTGCTTTTCAAAAATCACGTGTGTTGTTGATGTCACGTGCATTCTACAATATACTTCCCCCACGATAACTATTGACTGTAACTTACTTTAGACATTTCTACGATAATTACTTCTCAGTTGATTATTTTCGTGTTTTATTATTGATTTTTGTGGCAACTGAAGGTCCGATATTGTCATCTATTCTTTAGAAAAGCAGATCAATAGAACACACTGCTAAGTGTTAATGCGCGACTACTATGCCTAAACAAGTGAAATCACATACCCTCAACGTTCCTCCAGTGACAGCAATTGAGTACCCTCTCAATATTGTGAATCCGTCCAAAGCCATAGAAATCACTGGAGGGTCAAAGAAAGTGCTTGAGAATATTCGCAACAACGAACCGTTAGAGCTTCGTTTGAGACCTAAGGACATCAACCTGCATCCAATAGAAGGTAAACAGATCCACACCGACAACATCTTATTGAAATTCACAGTGCCGAAGAAAGAGTTTCGCGAGGTATACAATGGCGATTTGAAAGCGTACTTGAAATCTACCGAAGGCACAGGTAAAGGGTTCAGTGTAGAACCTGCTGCCATTGTCAGTCGAACATATAGGTTCAGAGAGATGGCTGATTTCCAGTATATAACAAAGAACTCCAGCTATGCTCAAGAAGCAAAAACCGCGATCCTTGGTGGAAATTTGGAAAAGATCAAGAAGTTGGATTTGAATGTCGATCAGTATCCATGGGCTGCAGATGGTATTCCTCGTACTGATGTTGATTTAGACATTCCTCCACCACCAAGATTCCTGAACAACAAAGTTCCCTTCAGCTATAATTACCAAATGAATCCTAATGTCGAGGTGAACCAGGACGAAAACACAGGTGAGAAAACCCTTACAATTACTGGTAAGAGGAACAAATTGTTCTCCATCATTTTGGACTTTGACACAAAACTGGTTCCTACTGAGCCTCGGCCACAGTTACATACGGAGTGGGCAAAGATGCGCGACATTGTTTTCGGTGCTATCAAAACAGAATACCCCGATTTCGATACTGACAGCTTGATAGAAGAGGTCAAAGGTCCAAATGATAGAGTCAAGACTGTGTTCAGGGCATCGAAGATTCCTTCATCCATTGCACTCTACTTAAACAAAAGTGTAGAGGTGAAATCTGCTAAGAAAACGTTGGAAGTGATTGAAATTATTGACAATTTCTTTGACCGGGAGCCGATTATGATGAGAAGAAAAATCTCACTTCTATTGGACCCTAGTCTCAGACGATTCTTGAAAACCGCATTGCCGTTTGTCAGTTACAGTTTCAGACGTGGACCTTGGCGAAGTTGTTATATCAAGTTTGGAGTTGATCCTCGTACTGATCATAAGTATGCTCCTTATCAAAGCGAGTCTTTCAGAGTGATGGGTATTCAAGCGTCAGCGTTCAGAAACTTAGAGGGTGATGCTGCCAGTTTTGAGTTTACAGGAAAAGAATTTCCAAACTCGTTTTTGTTCCAGATAATCGACTTGAAAGATCCAGACGTTCTTCGAATTCTCAAACTCAAAGATCCAATTTTGTGGAAACTTAAGTCACCAGATATTCAGAACGGGTGGTATGATCCTCATGTATTGGGCCAGGTAAGAAAATTGATCAGGTACAAGTTACCTCTTTTGTTCAAGAAGGAAGAAATTGAACAAGACAAGGTCGAAAAGATTATTGCCTCGACCACCGATCCTGCAAGTGAGGACGACGTACAAGATGAACGTGATGTTAGCATGGATGAGGATGAAGAAGAAGAAGGAGATACTAAGATAGGGGAGGAAGTGGATAATGATCCAGAACAGGAGCTACAGATTGATCAGGACGATTTACTTGATCGGTTACAAGGTCTAGAAAGTTATAAAGAACTTAAAAATGTGGTGGGCATTGTCAAGCAAAGTGAATTAGATTTGTGAGTCTACATACTAATCTTGACAAATACCACATGAATTCATCTATTCTTTAGCCAACTCCTCAACGATAATGGATTGCACCAACTTGATATCGGCCTCTGGCACCAACTTGATTCTCTTCTCTTTAGTCTTGAGAGCTGCCAACTCGTCGTTCAACACGTCCTTGTTGAAGTTGTAGTTGGAGAACTTGTCCAAAGCCTTGTTGACTGCGTCAGCAAACTTGGCTGGGTGAGCAGTCGACAACGAGACATAGTCAATTGCGCTGTCGTTGTCCTTCTCGACTTGTCTTTTAGTGGCATTAAGCCCCACGGCAGTGTGTGGGTCGACAATGTACTTGGAATCGGTTTTCTCGTAGACCGAGGTGATGGTCTCAATGGTTTGGTCGTTGGACACACGCTCAGAGTCAAAGTCAACCAAAGCAAGGTCGAAAGCAGACTTGCTGATCTCAATTGGAGTGCCGTTCTTCAATCCTTTCATCCAGTCGGCCAACAAACCACCAGCCTTGGTGTCTGACTTGACATCGTCTCTCACCAAGTACCACAAAAGTCTCTCGAAGTTGGACGAGATCAAGATATCCATGGCTGGAGAGTAGGTGGCCTTGACCTCGCTTCCGTCTTTCTCGTATTTACCGCTCTTGATAAATCTGTCCAAAATGTCGTTCTCGTTGGTAGCAATCACCAATTTCTCAATTGGCAAGCCCATCTTCTTAGCATAGTACCCAGCCAAGATGTCACCAAAGTTTCCACTTGGCACCACGTACTTGACTCTGACACCTGGTCCCTTGGACTTCTGCAATTGGAAGTACGAGTAGAAGTAGTAGGTGATCTGAGCCAAGATTCTGGCCCAGTTGATGGAATTCACAGCTCCAACATGGTACTTCTGGTTGAACTCGGTGTCGGCAAAGATGTCCTTGACAATATTCTGACAGTCGTCAAAGCATCCCTTAACAGAAAGCGTGTGGATGTTTTTGTCTTCGACGGTGGTCATCTGCTCCTCCTGGATAGGAGAGATCTTTCCGGTTGGGTACAAGATGAACACAGACACATCCTTCTTGTTTCTAAGACCATAGATGGCAGCAGAACCAGTATCTCCAGAAGTAGCTCCTACAACAGTGATATGATGTCTTTCCTCTCCGTCCTTGAGAGCAGCGTTCTTTCTCGAAAGGAAAAACTCAAACAAGTTGCCGACAAATTGCAAAGCAACGTCCTTGAATGCATAGGTAGGTCCATGGAAGAGCTCTAACACATGGAGGTTGGAGTCAATGGATTTCAATGGGGTGATCTCAGGGTGTCTGAACGTCGAGTAGGACTTCTCAATCAAGGTCTTGAGTTCATCGTTGCTGATTTCTGACTGTTCAATGTAAAGTCTGAGAATGTTGAACGCCAATTCTTGGAAACTGAGATCTTTCCAAGTAGTAAGTGCATCAGCAGGAATAGATGGAATGAGAGAAGGCAAGAAAAGTCCTCCGTCTGGAGCAAGACCAGTGATGACTGCGTCTTCAAAACTGTAGGCCGCATCGGACGACGATCTGGTAGATCTGTACTCTTTCAGCATGGTCAATGTCGATGAGATGTGTATATTATATAGATTAAGAGACGTTACTTTTCTCGAGACGAAATTTCAATGACTCAATATGCCGCTTATGTAATTTGGGGGTGTGACGACACCTGTTTTTTCTTCACTGAGAATCGCACCTTCTGACTGCATTGGAATCAAGGTATTCAGTTGACGTGGAGAACTGAAGAAACTACCAAAAGCTTAAGAGAAGATATTACATTATTTATGAATCGTCGCAGTCGACAATAACATATCATTCAAAAAATATCTGAGTTGAGTCAATCAAAGAACTAGGTCTCTAGTTGACTCAAAGCAAATCAAAAAACATATATAGAGTAGGAGACAACTACAAATCGTAACCTGAAGAAGTTCCCAAATATTTCAAAGCAGGATCGAAAACATTAGGGTTCAAATCTTTTTCAGACAAACTGATTTGACTGTCAGTCCAAATAGGTTTGATGTTGGATGGAACACCAACACCTTCCAATCCACCAGTCAACTCGTAGTCTCTAACTCTTGGTAAGTTCATGTCCTTGAAGATCTCCTCAACAGACTCAATCAAGATGTCACTCAATTCCTGGGTGTGGCCAGGGGTAGGGGTGATTCTCAATCTCTCAGTTCCTTTGGCAACAGTTGGGAAGTTGATGGCTTGGACGTAAATCTTGTACTTGTTCAACAAAAGGTCAGACGCTCTCTTTGCATTGGCAGCATTACCGATCAAGATAGGAACAATATGAGATGGGTTAGGGATCACAGGGATCCCGATCCGGGCAAAGTTCTCCTTCAAGTATCTGACGTGTTTTTGTTGCAACACCCGGTCTCCAATGGTGTGTCTTTGGTATCTGATGGCGGCAGCTGCACCAGCCATCACAGCAGGAGGCAACGTGGTGGTGAAAATAAACCCTGGAGCATACGAACGGACCCAGTCAACCAACTTGGCACTGGCAGCAACGTACCCTCCAACAGTACCAAACGATTTACCTAAAGTTCCAGTGAACATGTCGACTTTGTCACTGACAGTTTGGAAGTCAGGAGACTTGATCCCGGCAGCCAAGTGAGCTTCGAAGTCAAGATGCTCGGCCACACCAGCTCCCGATGGACCGTACATTCCTACAGCGTGGACCTCGTCCAAGAAGGTCAATGCTCCGTACTTCTTGGCCAAGTTACAGATCTCGTCAATAGGAGCCACCGATCCACACATAGAATAGACCGACTCGAAAGCAATCAATTTCGGAGTGGATTTCGGGTACTTGGCCAACTTGGCCTCCAAGTCAGCCAAATCGTTGTGCTTGAACAACTGTTTTTGGCACTTAGCATGCTTGATCCCAACGATCATCGACGCATGGTTCAACTCATCGGAGAAAATCACAAGATCCTTGATCTTCTGGCCCAACAACGACAACACCGAGTCGTTGGCAACAAAGCACGAAGTAAACACCAACGCCGCCTCTTTCTTGTGCAACGCCGCGATCTCTGCTTCCAAAGCCATTGCATGCTTATTGTGGCCTGCAATGTTTCTGGTTCCTCCAGCACCAGCACCGTACGAGTTCAATGATTTCATCATGGCCAGGAGCACCTCGGGGTTTCTGCCCATTCCCAAGTAATCGTTGGAACACCAGACCGTGACCTTGTCGGCCTCAGAGTCTCGGTGGGCCTTTGGGAATTCCTTGGCCAAACGATTGATGTTGTTGAAGTACCGGTACGAGTTGTCGGACCGTTTCTTCATCAAGTCGTCCTCAAACAACCCCTCAAAGTCAAAGGAAACGTCCTCGGACTTGTTGGCAGGAGGAGGGGTTGCAACAATAGGCTTACTGGTGATGTTGGTAGCAGCCGCTTTCAACGGAGCTGAGGCAGTCGAGTACTTCTTCTTTGCTTCCAAGACGGCTGGGCCCATAACCGGACAGCAGATGGCCTTGTCGGCCAATTTGGACCCGCTGAAGGCCAACGAGCTCATGCCTTTTTTCGCAGCCGACTTGACAAACGGACAGCAGGCGATAGATTTCCTAGTAATTGCTTCCATGACTAACTAGGGTTCGGGGTTTGGGGGGTTGGTTTTTTTTCGGGTTTTTTAGGTTTTTTTCAAAAGCAGGTTATTTTCTCAGGTTCTCACAACTAACAGGGCAACAATCCTCGATCCACAGCAAGAAATCACTAGGAATCGGTTATTGCGGAGTGGTGATGGTCTGATGAAAATTTTGTGTGGGTAAATCTTGCAGGTGGGTAGTGGAGTCTGTGGGGTTACCCGGTTAGCAACTTGCCGCGCAATTAGAGTTGCCGATGTTGAAATCCTGGCTATGAAAAACTCGAGTTACTAATTGACTGGGCATGGTTGGATAATAGGGGTAAACATCAGAGCAATCGTTGGAGGGTTGCTTTCACATGTTTAGCGTTTGGTGGTTGTTTGTTTGTAAGTTGAGTGACGTATTATTAATATGGGGTACATTAGAGCTCGGTATTATTTGTTTTTGTTTGGGTCTTCAGCATAGGTTTTAGTGTGTTTTTTTCGGTATGGTTATGTGCTAGTTTTGGGTAGGTCCCATAAACTGTGGATTTGTTTTTCATTCAAAGTGTCTGCAATTGTCACATTTTGGGAACCCTGTACATTGAGTGTCCTTCAACGGAACTTGTGGAACTCGAGCCACTTTGTAATGAACTCATGATTATTGGTCATTTCCTTCTACAACAACAACATAAAGGAATGGTATTAAGCGTAGTGCACAGAATAGAACGTCAAAACAAAATCTCTAGAAAAACCTCATGAACATTGGGGCGGAGTTGGTATAAGCATTAACAAGAGGCGACAATAAGTCACTGGAGCAGGCTTAGAGCAACAACATGACGGCTGGAACCACAACAGCAGCAAACGACCCAGCAACGTATTTGGCAGCGAAACCAGAGGAGGTACTAGAAGCACTGGAGGAGCTAGAAGACTCGCTCGAGTCAGTGCTGGTGGACTCGTCAGTAGACGAGGAGGACTCGCTGGTGGTAGAATGGTGGGTGGTGGTGTTCTGGTAGCCGGAGGTCACGGTGGTGTTGGTGTACCCGGTGGCGGAGGTGGTGGTGTTGGTGTAAATGCCGGTGGTGGTGGCATTGGTCTCGTTGACAGCAACGGCAACAGAAGCGAACAAAGCGCTGGCCAAAGTAAGGTGGGAGAATTGCATTGTGAAGTAGTAGCGAGTGTTGGGTTTGCAAAAGTGAGTAAGGAATCAGGTTCCACGGGAAACATCGCCCATTTATATCGAGCCTCTGAGAACGGTTTCACCTAGGTTTTCGGTGGGAAACGCATGCAGACGCAGACCGCTGTACCCCCGATCATATATATAGTTGGTTGGACAGGTCTAGATCCTGTCAAAGATGATGGGGTTGGCATACCGGAGCTCGGCGTGGCTATGGAATGTTGTAACAAAAATGATATGGTTGTATCGTGACTGGTCGGGGGTTTCGTCTCCCATTCACTTAGTCAAAAAAACAAATGCCTTCTAATATAATACTGTCAATGGTTCAAAGGAAAATATCCCCCCACTCACTGCATTGGTCCAATGCGGAAATACGCACTACCAGAATAGAAAACAAGGAAAAAGTTTTCATTCTAAACTTGGCAGCGGTGTCACGTGTGCCGCCCATCTGGTTGGGCGAAGTCTCAGGTCGAGGCTATAAGCTCGCCAACAACTTATGATGTTTCACTCAGGACAAACGTTATTAAGACACACTGCCAACTTTAGTCATCTGCCACTGTTTCGGGTCGGTTATCCTTGAAACAGTGTGTCTAGGGATTTGCTGTCGTAGAGAGTACCATGCAGGCCTCTGGTTTTCCTACCACACTAATTGGGTGGATGGTGTGATCCAAGCATGGATCTTCAACCAAATATTCTTTCAGTAGACTACAGTGCAAGCCCACTTCAGCACAAATATTACTTATTTGGTACCAAGCCTAGTGCCCAAAGCCTCTCGCTTAGTGTTCTCCTTTTCCACACTGTTTGTTGACCCTCTACAATAGGATACCCCTGTTCTCAATTAGGCAATGGTTGTCCGACACTCGACGGTGTATGTTCCAGCCGTTCGTTTCGACACTCCCACTCCAAGACATTATCATGTGGAGTTTTGAGGCTGATCAGCCATATTCTGTTCGGCCACCCTGTATTGTTTCGGAACCCTTTTCTTTTTATTTCTCCAGGTTTCTCCAGTTGGTTATAAGACATTGTTTCTGTAGCATTAGTTTTCTGGAGGACCCCTCTAGAAAAGCAGCCCAGTTTTATTTTTTCCGGCGGCCCAAATCATCAAGCCCGGGCGCACTACAAAAAAGGCTTATATCCGTGGATGAACACAATTCAAGAAACAGCATCAACACCACCAGCTGACCAACCCCTGTCATTTAATTTGTAGTCATGATTTTTGTAGTTGTTTTCTGCCATTGTTTAAATGGTAATTTATCTGGAAATTGAACCTAATATTAGAATCGGGATCTATCCTGGTGCTTTCCTGCCCAGTACTGTTCATGCATTACACAATTAAACAGTAAAAGCCTTCACCAAATCCGTCCGCCGCTTCCAAATCAATCCAAAAACCATCGCGGTAATTCAATTAACTTTCTTGATCGAACCCTAGGTTTTTTTTCTGGTTTGTGGGCCGAGAAATCTGAATCTCTGCAGGGCTTGTCCTGGTGGACCCTTGGCATTTCACGCACTACATTCGATAGCAAACTCAATAGCTAAATTTTATTTCTTAATATAGATATCGCCTACAATTTCTCGACAACAAGGGAACTGGCTCCTCCTCCTCCGTTACAGATACCAACGGCTCCGATCTTACCACCCTCTTGCTCCAAGACACTGAGCAAAGTCACAACGACTCTGGCACCGGAGCATCCCAATGGATGACCCAAGGCAACGGCACCTCCGTACACATTGACCTTGGATGGGTCGATCTCCAAGATCTTGGTGTTGGCCAATCCCACCACCGAGAACGCCTCGTTCAACTCAAAGAAGTCGACGTCCTCGATCTTGACTCCGGCGTGTTTAAGAGCCTTTGGCACAGAAAGGGCTGGAGCAACAGTGAAATCAACTGGCTCTCTCTCGGCCTCACCCCAGCCAAGAATCTTGGCAATAGGTTTCAAGCCAAGCTCCTTCAACTTCTTCTCGCTGACCAAGACCACAGCAGCACCGCCGTCGTTCAATGGCGAGGCGTTTGGTGCAGTGACAGTTCCGTTCTCGGCTTGGAACACGGTTCTGGCCGATCTCAACTTGGCCTCGTTCAATTTGGCAGACTCCTCGTCAACGCTGACGGTGACGTCTGGCTTACCTCTGGAACCCTTGACAGTGACAGGATGGATCTCGTTCTTGAACTTCCCGTCAGCATGGGCCTTTTGAGCCTTCTTGTAGGAGTTGATGGCAAAGTCGTCCTGGGCGTCTCTGCTCAATTCGTAGTCTTTGGCACACTTTTCAGCTGCCACTCCCATAGCCTTACCAGTGTAGGCGTCGTTCAAACCGTCCTTGGAAATTCCATCGAGCAACGTAGCGTCACCGAATCTGGCACCAGCACGCCCGGCTGGAAGGTAGTATGGAGTGTTGGTCATCGACTCAGCTCCTCCGGCAACCACAATGTCAGCAGTGCCAGTCAAGATCGCCTGGGCTCCAACAATAATAGCCTTGAGACCAGAGGCACAAACCTTGTTGATTCCAGTAGCAACTACGGTTTTAGGCAAACCAGCCTTAAGAGCAACCTGTCTGGCTGGGTTCTGACCAAGCCCACCAGCTAAAGCGTTACCAAACACCAACTCTTCAACGTCTTCAGGCTTGATCTCTGGCACCTTAGCTAAAGCACCTTTGACAGCGTGGGCACCAAGATCCGGGTACTGGAGCGAGGCCAAACCTCCCTGGAACGAACCAATCGGGGTTCTGGATGCTGCAACAATGTAAACTGGGTCGACCATGGTGGAATTCTATACAATTACTTGAGATGTGTGTAACAAGAAGTTATCATAAATGGCGTGGTACGACTCTATACGAGTCTCGGCGACTTGCGGGTAACCGTGCGTGGTTGAGATGACGTTCCCCAGATATTATCAAGCGAGGTTAATAGGTAAACCAGTACCAGATGGCTCGACACATGCAGACTGCTCGAAAAAGAGTGATTCCAAACCCCGAACTGGACAGTCGCCGGCCGACAAAACCAAGGAAACCCACTACCAGAAAACCTAAATCGGCAGAGTTTGAAAGGCTTGTAGAACAAGAAGTTGCAGCAACTGGAGGTTCAGGGTTCTCGTGCTGGGGAGTGTTCAAATACGTGATCTTGATCTTTCTTGCACTCAATCTTCTTCTGGGATTGTTAGGGAAATTGGTAGATTTGGCTGAATTGGAAGAAGAAGAAATCAGACCTGAAGACACTAATAGACAAGAGTTCACAGTGGGTGGACCTTCAAAGAATAAACCTACAGTGAAATTGGAATTGAAAGCCCCAGAAGGCACTGCTCCTGCAGAGTATTTGAATTCACAGGACTATTTGTCGTCATTGACTGTGTCTGATTTCATTGTGATTCCTTTCCCTGAAAACCGTAACGACGGACCTAAACTTGGTCCGTCACAAGAAGATGTCAGGTACATCAACTCGAGAATCACACCGCAGAAATTGGTACCCCTCTGGCAATTGGACAGCGAGCCTAGCTTTGATTTGAAAGCGTATGTGAACTCCAAAGCCAAGTTCAATGTCAGTCATGCCAAAAACATCAATGCTCCTGCCAGTCTAGAGATCACTGATTTCAAGTTGTCCAACAAAGCATTGGCCAACGAAGACTTGAACTTGAAAATCTCAAAGAAACGGTTGAAACAGCTCTCGACGAGCAAAAGACCTGTATACTTGCACTTGTACTTGTCGTTGCATGGAACTCCAGCTAGTGACACTGACCCTAATGTGTTCCACAAACGTATAGTGCTTGACAACTTTGTCAGGCAAGATGTAGGCAAGCTTGCATTGAGTCCTCTGATTCCAACAGTGTTGCACAAATCTTCCCAGATATTGAAGTTTCCTAGTTTGTCATCGAGTTACCAGGAAGTAATTGATAAAGATGTCGACAACAGAAGAGACCGTCAGTCAGGAACCATCTCATTATACTATCCTATCTTCTATTACAACAAATACATTGGGTTCAAAAACAAGCCAATCTACGTCGACACGCTGGAAAGTGCTCCTGACGAAGTCTCAGTCAGACTCGATCTTAAAATCACCGAGGGCTCAGAGTTCAGTTTCTACTTCCGTTTAACCTCGTTTTTCCTGTGGTTGTTACTGTTTGTTGAAGGTCGCAGTGCGTTGCCGTTCCGAATGTTTGGCGAGGGTCTCATTGATGCTATGAATATAGCGTATTCTATTATTTAAAAGCATGTGAGAGTATCCAACTTGCTCTTCTGTCAACCTGCTTCTCTGTCACATACTGCATGACGATTGTGTAGTGGAACTTTGCAGTACACAACTCCACAATACACAACACAATACAATACCACAACACATACACAAAACTTAAACACGAAATTTCAGGGTCAAACCTCATTCCAATCCTTTGCGATTAAACAATAAATATTTTGTCCCTTCTACAAACGTAATCTCTCTCTCCTAATCCTAACTTATACTAACACCAGCTACGGTTACGCGCCCCGGCCAAAGGCCACCTACAAACTTCACTCACTAAAATGTCTCCAGAGTTTGACGTACTATTCCATCTTCAATGTCTGGTCTCCTGATAGAATGGTTAATAAATATCCTCAAGGATAAAGACAGTCCCGACTCAAAACATGAGCTTTTCACGTTTTTCACAGACTTGTTCACTCATCTCTCGGACCTAAAGATCGCCAATGACCAAGACAAAATCAGACCCGAGTTTGCCAAGTCGTTAAATCAGTTGTCGAAGCTTGTTGATTTCTATGCGTCTGACGACAACCTTGAGTTTGCCACGGCACAGCTTTCTGTCACCATTGACAAGTTGATTGGCAAATGTTACGTGACGATGTTTGGGATCCTTGATCCTTTGAATAACAGTGCATTGTTTGATGCCACCAACAAGCTCATTACTTCGATGGTGGGCAGCGACAAGAAGTATAATTTGTTCACCAGCAGCTCCACCACAAAGTATGTGGCCAGACAAAGGTTCTACATTGTAGTTTTGGAATCGTTGTTTGAAACCTATGGGTATGACTTGACATCGTTAGCACCTATAGTTATCCAGTATGCCTACAAGTCTTTGAAAAGTATTGTTGGCAGCTCCAAGACATTATTCACCAGCAACTCGGTGCTTACGGAAATCACTGGATTGTTGGTCAAAGTCCTTAGAAATAATGGTCGTACCACGTTGGACGAGGCAACCAATGCCAAGATCTTGAAAGTGGTGAAACTGACAATCAAGTTACTCTTGGACACCAAGGAAATCAAAAATTACAACTCGGTCAACGGCAACAACTTGATCATCGTTCCTATTGCCAACTGTTTTGAAATACTAGGACAATTGATCACCTCAGATAAACGATATTCTTCCATTGGCAAGAAAACTCACAAGGACAAGAACTTGTTTTTGACCCAGCTAACCAAGGACTACAACAATTACTTTATCATGGGTTTGGCATGCAACCACAAGTTGATTCGGAATTTAGCAGCCAAATGTTTGGGTGAGTTGTTGCAGTCTAATCTTGCTAACGGCAACATCTCCAGCTTGACTAATGTGCTTGCCTACTACAACGGACTCTATGGGTCTATTGACAGTATCATATCGAGATCGTCGGTGTTTGTGTCGTTGATCCATTTTCTTTCGTTGAACGATGTCGAGAACAGAACGTTTCTTTACGACAATTTCTTCACAGTGTTGGATGGGTTCAAGGCTTTGCTCAGTAACCATTTATTAGCAATGCAAGGATTCAACAACAACAAGACGTTCACCCAGATCTTTTGGTTCTATGAGCATTTCTATTTAAAGTCGCTTGGTCAATACAACAAGTCATTGATTTTGCAACGGATCATTGACAGTGAATATTTGAACAACGAACCGTTGTTGATCAGTGCTCCAGATTTCATCCAGGTGCTACTTAAAATCATGGAGACTCTTGTCAAGGACTTGGGTCCTACAATTGCTCCGTTCCATGAACAAGTCAGACTCATTCTTTTGAAGTTTGTTTGTGACAGAAACTTCAAAGTGAGAGTTGCTGCCATCAACTCGTTTGTCTACTACTGCCAGAGCTTCCCTGACCAACTCAACAATATCTTGAACCACTGTTTGAACGAGATTCAGACGGTGTTTAGAAGTGCCGGCACTCAAATCAACAGCCAGTCTCCTCGTAATTCTGTTGAGCCTTCTCATATTGTGATTGATTTCAGTAAGATTCATGGTTATGCTAACTGTATAGCGTTCTTGGTGAAAGCCATTGACAGAGACTACGTGTCTCAAGACGTGATTGCCAGAACATTGACATTTGCCTCGTCTCAATTGAAAAGTGTCTCTGCTCTCAACTCGTCTCCGTTGCTTCGCAATGATGCTAACCTGATGGAACAGTCTATCACTGACATTCAATTATCGTTCAACAAGAAAATCATCAGTTGGACTCTTCTTTCAGGACTCATGAATTTCGACGAGAGTTTCTTGAAGATCCATATTTCGCAGTTCTTTATTTTCTGGAAGAATCTCTTGACACACAACTACCAGTCCACCATCAGCACTGCCGATCACAAATTGGTGAAATCTAGAATGGACGAGATCTTCCGGAACTTGGAGGTGCGGAACTATGCTCTCACATGTTTGCTCAACTTCTTGAACAATTTCGAGATCACTCCTGAGATCTCCAAACAGAGCTCGTTCCTCCTTGCAAAATGTTTGTCGTATATCAACTCATTGGAGTCCAACTTGAACCAATTAGCTGGTAAAGAAAGAGAAGACTCTTACGATTCAGACAAGGAGAAAGTCATTCTCATGCACAAAAAACGGATTCTCCAATGTTACATCAAGCTTTCCAATTATCTTAAGAACGACTTCAATTCCTCGATATTGATCTTTGCTCTCAAGAACTTTTCTGACCCGGAGGTGTTCAACGAGGCAATTGCATCCCAGTATCATATCGCTCTCAAAGATAAGGAAAAAGACAAAGAGAAGGAACTCAAAGTGTTCAATAGCAGATTGTTCAATAACAAAAGCTCGTCCTCAATTGGAGAAGACTTGAACAACGATGATTTATACTTTGTGAACGATGATCTCACTTACGGGATGACGAGCAAAGTGAATCCTCATTGCATCTCTGAGCTCTCAGTCAAGTTCAACCGGTCAGAACACGAATCGAAATTGATTGAAGAGGATTATGCCAAAATCGACGATCTTAAGCTTTTACCAGGCTCGATCGAGTCTCGGTCAATTAAGAGCCATTACTCTCCAATCAGCTGGATTGATTTGTTTGAAGAGAAGACTTTGTTCAAACCGTTCACTGCTTCTGTGACAAACGACTATTTACTAAGAGTGTACGATGAAAACTATTCTTCCAATGAAGAGTTCAGTTACGGTTTGCACACTTGCATCATCGACTTGTCTATAGAATTGTTTTCTCTCATCTTCCCATACTTGTCGTCTAAAATCCAGCAGAGTTTGTTGGAGCAGTTGAGAGGTAATTTGCTTAGCAAGAAGACTATGCGACTTAAAATGAAAGCCACTGCTATCAACAGTTCTGTGGCCATTCATGGTGTTCTCTTTGTGTGCAAACAGAATCTGATCGTGTTTGAGAACAATGTCTCGATTACGTTACTTGAGACTTTGAAGAACATTGATCTCAAGGACCGGTTCTTGTTCCAGCTCAATGCCAACTCCATTGCTTTACTTTCCAGTCAGTTTCCAAACGCAATGGAAAGAATCGATGTCCACATCAACGACATTGTCAATAACACTAACCCATACACCCGGTCTGCAGACGCTTTGATCATTGCTGATATCTACAAATACAGCTCTGTTGGATTCAGTTCTGCTTTGGACGTGATCTTGTCGTTGATCATGGATCCACATCCAGTGGTTCACTATTGGAGTTTGGAGGCACTTGTGGTGTTGGTTGAAAGTCAGTTGACTTCCAGTACTAGTTTGTGTTCCCAGATCTTAGAATGCTTGGAGAAGTTCACTGTTGAAGACGAGTACACTTTCAATAAAGCTTCGAGTTTGAGTGCTAATTTCAGTTTGACTTATGACTCTGGAAAAGTGATTGCAAGACTTGTGAGAGCATTGATCATGACCACCGGCCCAAACCTTCAGGAGCTTAAACCTCGTTCTAGAACCATCCTTAAGAACCTCTTGATGAATTTTGTGTTTGTTGAGAATGATTTGACGATTCTCCAAGAGACACTCAAATCTATTCAGAACTTGATGGTGTTTGACAAGCTGATCTTTGAGCGAGAATTATACGTCAAGTTGTTGAACTACTTGATCAGAAACAACTTGAAGTTCTCACTTGGCATTTACAACCAGTCATTGCCTGTATTCAACGAAACCAACGATGTTTTCACTGTGACTACCAGTGTCAGAATCTTGAACATTGTCATTAATGGGTACTTCCAACTTATCAAGATATTCCCAGTGGACGATGTTTTAGAAAAGGAGATCAAACAATTCTTGTGGGTGTGTGTTGACGTCAATTCTGATTCCAAAGACTTGCAGTTGCTCATTACTTACTGGCTCGAGTCTTCTATGGATATCAAATGGTTCACCATTCTTAGCACTTTGTACAAAGTGCACAGAAACAAGTTGCATGACGAGTTGTACAATTACTACACCCGGATCCTCACCAAACATACCAGAGCAGCTGTTAAAGTGGAAATCCAAGATGAGGAAGTAGAGTCGATGGCAAAGACTGAAGACGGTGAGAGAAAGGAAGAGAATGGTCAGAACAGCTCCGAGGAGCCTTCCAGTTACAAGTTCAAATTGTTTGTTTTGGAGTTGATCCATTTGTTGCTTGCCAATACCAAGAAGAATCCAAAACTCTACCGTCAATTCCAACCTAAGATCCAGGATTTGGTGAAAGTGTCTTTTGGTGCTTCTACCTCCAATATCATGGAACTCAGACTTGTGGGAGTTCGGTTCTTGGGAGACATTATAACGATCTATGGAGATACCAAGGATCCGCATTACGACTCTGTTTCTTTGTTGGAGCAGCAGCAAGCTCAGATCACTGCTGCGTTGACTCCTGCATTCACTAGTGACAGTTCTGTGAAACTTGCAAGTGAAGCCATTGACGTGTGTGCCAAGTTTGTGGGTTCCAACGTAGTTCCTGTTGACAAATGTGGCAGAATCTTAAGAATCCTTGTGACTGCATTGGAAGAATTCTCGTCTCAGGGCGAACCTAGAATTGGCGACCTTGAAGTCACCACTTTACTTGGCAAGAGAAGAATCAAGTTGTCAGTGTTGAACGCCTGGGCAGAACTCAAAATCTATGCTCAAAGATCCAATTCTGATAATGCCAAAGAAATTAATGCTTTGGTCAACAAGTATTTGGATATTCTTGCACCTATGTGGATTCTCTCTCTTAGAGAATACTCTACTATCAAGTATGGAAGTGGGTTCTCGACCGATGGTAATATCGAGACAAAACTCTACGAATCGTGCTGGATCAACTTTGTTGACGTTGTTGGCTGCATTGTTGAGGAGCAAGAAGAGATTATTTTCTCGTTGCTTGAAAACGACGCAGGAAACTTCTTCTTTGTGCTCTTTGCTCAATGTATTGAAGTGTTAATCAAACCTTCCACTTTATCGTCTTGGACTTCGTTGTTCACCACCAGTCTGAGTAACACTTACAGAGTTCTTGCTGCGTTGTCAAAACTTCTTCGGTCTAAGCTCAGCAGTGACATCATCTTCCAGGACCATGTTTTCGCTGAGACCATTGATTTGTTTGACAGATTGATCTTAGTGAGTGACGACGAGGAGAAGTTGATGGTCATTGATATCATCTGTGGAATCTTCTTGAACTACTTTGCCATGGCCAGTAGAACTCAAACTGGGTTCACTGAGAACTTTGACAAGTTGTTTGAATTGCTTCGAGTAGTGATGATGGCTATCATCAATATCTTGCCGTTCACTGGTGCAGAGTACTCGGACAAGAATCTCCCAGCCACCAACTTCACCCCAGTTCAACTTGCAATCTTGAAGAAATCGTTTGGAGGACTTGCCACCATGGCTGAACGGTTCCCTGACATTATCAAGATCGACTTGTTTGCTTGTGTGTTGCATGTCATCTCTTTGATGTATATGAACAAACTGATTCCTGATCTGTTGATCCAAGCCATCTTGCCCAACACAAAACAGATCATCACTAATTTGGAAACCAGCGGCAATCTTGAACTTATCAACAGTTTCTACCGTCAAATCAGAACCACATTCGATTCCAACTCTACCTTGACACTCATGGTGCTTATCACCTCTGCAGGTGACTCGATTGCCATTGAACGGCAAGACATTGAGCTCTTGGTGGACAATTTGTGTCAGAATTTATGTGACAAGGACACTCTTCCATTGGGTATCCAATCAGTTAAGAGTCTTATTTTGTTCTCAACCAAATCAAAGACTGCCACTGGTCCAACCGTGATGAAAATCTTGATGCCTGCATTAGTTCAGCTTCTTATTCAAGAGAAGGTGGACGATCCAAGACTTGTCATTGAAATGCTTGTTCTCTACACCAAGCAATTGACTGACAAGCAGGCATTGGTTCCTGTGTTCACTATCATTATGTCGTTGATCTGTTGGTTCTACGATAAACTTGATGCTGATGACTCTGTCCAGTTCAAGCAGTACTTGCATGCAAAACTCATCAATTTGCTTAATGTGAGTAACGAGAGTTTCAAGATCGTGGTCAATGAAGTTCTTTCACCTGAACAAAAACAGAAAACAGAATCGTTGATCAAGTTTAATGCTGCAAACGTCGGTGCTAAAACTGGTACTGATTCACCAGACCAGTCTCATATCCAACTCAAGACTTTTGGTAGTTAGTTATAAATGAGGTCTATACGAGTACAACTACAATGTAAATAAAAATTTGTCATTTATTATATGTATTTGCAAACCTGTTACCTTAACCCGTTTCCACCCAAAATCATACCCTTCTCTCTTCTTTGCTTTGTGTACATGGTTAATGCGAAATCGCATTCCTGCTCTAGTACATTCAACCGTTCTCCTTAACTCAGTATTATGTAAATTGTAATTCTGTGAGTGAAAAAGCTATTCCCGCCTAAAGCAAAAGCCAAGACCCTCCTGACTTTCGGTTAGATTCGCTAGTTTCTGATAGAACACTCGTTGGAGACAATGGTTCCTCATAAGTAGCAGGATCTTCTGTGGTTCCTCGTCTCTTCTCAGAAATAAGACTCTGAGCGTACCCCAACTGGTCGTATATTGCATCCACTGCACTTTTCACCCCTTGTTCTGCTCTGATCTTAGCACCAATCGACTTGGCTTTCTCAATTATTCGAGTATCTGTTGTAACTTCCTTGATAGCCTTGGCCAACGAATCGCGATTAAGATGTTTCAAACCAATTCCAACATTCATATCTTCGACTCTGTTTGCATAGAAAAATTGATCTCCAAAGAATGGCTTGATGATTGTTGGAAGTCCTGCTCGCAACGAGGCACCAGTTGTGCCTGATCCTCCGTGGTGCACTGCCACATCAATCTGACTAAACAACCAGTCATGAGGAATGGTTCCTCCGTTGAAAACTTCTGGCGGAAGATCCACTTCGATTTCTTTATCTCCTTCAAGTCGATTCGACCATCCTTTGTTCAAAATACATCGAACTCCAGATTTCACCACGGCAGCTACCACTGCACTAGTAAGCTCCTTAGGATCAGACACCACGATGGATCCAAACCCAATATAGACGATCTTCTTACCGTCATCCCTAGCCTTTTTAATGAATGCCGCAAGTTCCTTTGGAGGCTCGTACTCTGTCTTCTCGTCCAAGAACCAGTATCCTGTAACTTTCACCCAGTTTCCAAAATCAACCGAGGGAGGAAACACAGTAGGCGAAATATTGTACAAGAACGGTACCTTATTCTGTTGTAATTTGTAAAGGTCTGTCTTTTCAAGTCCCAATTGCTCCTTCCGCCATCTGTTGACTTGACTGGCAATACCTTTCCAGAAAACATTCTCAAACATGACATGTGTGAAATAATTGTAACTACCACCTTTCTTCAGTCCTGGAACAATGAACGCATGCGGGTACGCTCTGGTTCTTGTCCAAGGCATGGTGAATGCTCTGAAATATGGAATGTTCAACGCTTCAGCGATGTGGATTCCTGCCATTGCCGACGGCGATTCAATCAAAATCTCGGTGCCTTGACAAGCTTCCCAAGAAGTTATCAACAACTCGTCTATCCATTTGCCAAACTTACTCTTTGCATCTTTGATAAATGCCACGCTGATTGCTCCGTGATTACCCATAAACGACATCAACTCGGTCGGACTTCCGGCAATCTCTCTGAATCCAAACCCGTACTTCTCGGCGACGCCTCTAAATTCTGCGTGCGTTGCAATGGTAACTTGATGTCCATCTTTCTTTAACTGACGCCCTAAAGCCAAGTACGGCTGAACATCTCCTCGAGAGCCAATAGTCAAACAAGTGATCTTGAACTTCTGTGTTGGTTTGAAAGTGGTAGTCGCAATGGTGTAGTCTTTAATGATAATCGGCACATGAGACCCAGTTTCCAAACTGAGTTTGGACTCATTTTTTCTTATAGTCTCAATCTCAGTGACATTATTTGTGGAATGAGACAAGCGAACACTTTGACCTAGTTCGTCATTGGTCTTAATACCCAAGCTTTTCTTGAACAGATCAAGCTGCTTTAACAACAAATACTCATTATCGTCACGACTATCATTGGCACTGAACTCAAAGAACAATTCCTCGTGTCCATTGATAACTACCACAAGCCCACTGTAACCAAAACTGAAATTCTTTTCCTTGTAACAGTTCTCGATGTCCAAGAATGGAAGAATCATCTTTGTATGAACACCAGGCAACAAACTGCGGAAACATAGCTTGGAAGACCCCAAATAGATCTTACCGTAAACAGGAATGTTGCGCTGCAAGTAAGCATAGTAAGTGGCAATTAACTGTTCTGAGCTTGGAAGAGAGAAATAGTTGCGGAACCGTGCAGCTGCTGCTTCTCGCTCATCAGAAGAACTCACAAAATACTGATCCTCATCGCCTCTTTCTAGTGAGTTGATTTCTTCGTAATGCGTAGGATTACTGGACCACATCTCAAACCCATTATGAACAGTCTGGCCGACAACGGTCTTGATTATGAACTTCGGATTAAGAACTTTCAAAGCTCGAGTGCCGCTTTCAAGTATGATTCTGTTAGCGGCGTTTGCAGCATTCATTATTTCAGTTGAAGGGAAGGAAGGTACCAAAGACCGACGCTCTTGTAGTGGGGGAAGCTGTTCCTGTTCGGTATCACTTAACTCCTCGTTGCCTTCGTCATCAATTGTGAAAAGAGGCATCTCTGATTCATATATAGAATCCATTGGCACATAATTGTCACAGATAATACTTGGAGAAGCAGAAAGGTTCAGTCCCGCAGCGGCTTCCTTCTTTTCCAACTCGTTAAGTTTCAAGACACGGTTGATGCTTTTCACAGCATTGGCACTTGAATTAAAGAACAAAAAGAAGTAGTCATCCAAGGCATAACTCTCTGAGTTCTCTAACACTTTCAATCTGACGTTCTCAGCATTCTCAAAAATAGGATTGACTTCGAGATCCACAAGGTTGGCCACGGGTAATTTGATGCTGACCTTGTCGTCCTTGTTCTTCAAGGCAAAGATCTGGGTTTTGATCTTAGACACCCAGTCAGTTGCGAAGTCCAAATTATCTGAATAGAACAAATACGTTTTAGTTTCGCACATGATTCTGATCTGATGAGGGTCGTTACGAGCTTTTGAGTTGACCCATCCTTTACGTACTTTCAACTCTTTCACCAAACTGCTATCTTCTGAGTCTTCATCCAAGGTTTTTGTCGGTGACTTGTTGACTAGTTTTGAGATCAACGTTGTAGGTTCTGGGGTGTTCAACACCTCGACTTTCAATACTTGTCGTAAATCGATAGTGAGTAATGGGAAGTAAAGGTCGGTGGATTTGGCATACACCGAGAAGCTGGACCCTTTCAAAATACACCAGTACCGTTGGTTGGAGGGCACCACCGTGAACTTCTTGAGCGACAAGTTGCCCTCCATGATCACCTTCTCCTCGAAATCTGCACCAGACTTGCTTTTGTGGCGCTCTTTATAGTTGGGCAAGTACGCAAAGAAAAGAAGGTACTTCTTGGTGATGTACAAATGGCCTCGCAAAAGCACGTCTCGAAGCAACCAGCACGAGTAGTCGTCGACCAACTCGTCGTTAGGGTCGAGTTGGAACGTCGAGTTCAATTTCTCATACAACGACAGCGCACGGGCCACAATATTCTTAGAAGAAGACATGATCTTGGACGAGTCGACTCCACAGATCAATTGGCGTTTCGACTCAAGCGACCGCACCACCGACCTCTCGAACGGGGTCATCGCGGGCTGTTTGTGCTCGCGCATCGACTGGGCATTGCCCATCGTCAAATGCGACATGTCATGAGCCACGGCCTCTTTGTCCTGCTCATCGACCTCGTCTTCAGAACTGCTCTCTGGCGCTTCTACTGCTGTCGGCTGGTCGTACAACTTGTTGAACTCCGAATATATACTGGCCGCAGTCAAGAGCGATATCACGGACCGGCCGGCCAGGAGCTTACCTACATCCAACTTGGCGATCTCCTGGTCGTCCATCGGTCTCACTGCAAACTCGTCCTCGGGGTCGTCGTCTTCCCCGGGCCCCGGCTCGCCACTCCTTAGCTTTTTCTTGTAATTGAAGAGTTTCTTGCCGCTGGAAATCGACCGGGATAAAGGCCCGTTGAGGATCAATGATCTTGCCGCCTTGTTAAGGGCTCGGTCCCGGCTGTTCCGCCGAGACTGTCGTTTGTCGTCCATTGGCAACCAGGCTGTGACTCTGTGTAATCGCTACAACACCCTGGACTCCAATCGGGTTCGGGCTCGCCAATATTTATTATCTGTGTATTGATAAGACAGATGCAGTAGTCCTCCTATAAATAATATACACTCAGATCATCTGGTTGCGGGCCCTGGCGGCTCCCATGTGCTTCTCGATCGCACTCCTAAAACGGTAATCGATAGCCAGAGTCTGTGGAGTTGAGCCAGGTGGTTAAGAGAACAGACAAGGACAAACAAGCAAGTATAAACTTCAAGGGATGACCGGTGGTGGAACGGCCGGTTAGATGGTATCGAATATAGGTTGCTTGGGAATCTGGTGTGTACCTGCATTGTATGGGATTGCGTAATTGAGTTCCTAGACAGTAGTTTAATTGGTGTATACTGAAACCAGAACCATGACACATAGTAACTCATAAGCAAAAGTTAATTGTGACAAGGATTGCCAAGACAAGCCGTTCAACGGTAGTTGCTGACTTTGGTTTGTTGATTGTGTAACGGATAGTGTCACTGACGGCAACGCTAATTGCTGTTTGCATAGTTAATTGCTGTTTGTTCTCCACAAGCTTGCTCTGTAGAAGTGTGTACTGAACACTCACTTTCTTTAAAAGCTGTCCTACCACTAACCTCTATGAGCAGTACTAGTCAAAGTGCCCACCTAACTCTCAATATAACATGTCCGCATCTGTTTCAAGAAATACACCAAGTTACGGTTCTTGTTAAGATCGTTCAAGTACTCGGCGACCTTCTCTTCAGGCAACTGTTTGCTCATCGACTGGATCTTGTAATTACCTTCCGAGTCAGATAAATCCAAAATTATCGAAAACTTCTGGTCGGTTTTCGTCTGGTGCAAATTGTAGAACTCGAACCCTATCACATCGTTCTTGATACTGTCTATCTTCAACCCAAGGAACGATTCATACAATTTCACCAAATTCAAATCTCGTTGCAAGTTTCGATTAAGATCTTTCTTGGAACTTTCCAAACTCAGACTCTTCTGTGATATCTGACTATTTAGAACATCGATTTTCTCCACCACCTCAGCTTTGGTATCAAGTAACTTGGACTCATTCTGTTTCAATTCTTCTACCTTATGCTTAGCCTCATTCAACGTCACAAGTTCCCCACTTAACGATTCTTTAACTTTTGCTTCTTCCTCGTTCAATTTTTCTATTTGCTGTTTGATCTCTTGTTGTCTTCTTGTAAGTTGTTCTAGCTTAGCTTCAGATTCGGTTCTCTCATTAGTGAGATCTACCTGATGTTGTTGAACAGTTTGTTTCAATCCTTGATGGAACGATTCCATCTTCTGGCTCAATTGCTGGAACGTCGCTATTGGATCGCTCATATTGTTAATGTTGTTATTTGTGATCTTGTTCACGCGTGGTTGCACGTCAATACTAAATAGATCAACTGTGTTTGTTTACTTTTCACCCAAAACCTCAAAACATCTAAGTGCGTCAGGGCTGCGTAACCGCGAAAACAGCCAAAAATGTTGATCTATTATTAAACTCTGTTGACAGAAGAAAAATACTCATATAAGCCACCGAGACAGTGGGGCGTACTTTCTTTTGCAATAAGGCTTTGAACAAAACACCCTTCGTTTATATTGAAAAGCCCCGGCCAGCCAGATGCAGCTCTACCTCTCAGTCATAGGGTTGTTGGTTCTCCTAAATCTTCAGTGTGTCTCAGCAGTGTCTTGCAGCGAAAACTCAACCTGTCCTGAAGACGCTCCATGCTGTTCTCAGTATGGAGAATGTGGAGTAGGCAGTTACTGCCTTGGTTCTTGTGACCCTCGTTACTCTTACAATCTTTCGGCGTGTATGCCGATGCCGATTTGCAAGGACTCGTATACTGAGTTCACCTCGACTGACCAGTTCTTGTCGACGTCAAAGTACCTTGGAAACGCTTCTGAGTCTGACTGGATCTATGAAGGGAACATTCTTGAATACGAGGACTCGATCATCATGGCGATGCCTAAGAACAGTGGAGGCACTGTGATCTCGAGTCTGAGATTTGTGTGGTTTGGTCATGTAGACGTCACTTTAAAGACTTCACATCTTGCAGGTGTGGTGACAGCTTTCATTTTATTTCTGAACGTCCAAGATGAAATCGATTTTGAAAACGTCGGAGTCGACTTGGAAAAGTTCCAGACTAATTTCTTTTACCAAGCTGTTCTTAGATATAATGCATCTGCCAATATTACTGCTGACAACACCTTTGAGAACTACCATACTCTTGGAGTTGACTGGACCGAGGACCATATTCAGTGGTCGGTCAACGGAGAAGTAGGTCGTACTTTGAAAAGAGAAGACACTTGGAACGATACTGTGCAACAGTACTGGTTCCCACAGACTCCTTCCAGAGTCCAGATTTCTCTTTGGCCCGGTGGTGATGCTAGTAATGCTCCAGGTACTATTGCTTGGGCAGGAGGTGAAATTGATTGGGATTCTGCTGATATAAAAGATCCTGGTTACTATTACTCGTTCATTAAGAGTGCCAACATCACTTGCTATGATCCTCCTTCTGGTACTAAGAAATCAGGCTCCAATGCTTATATCTATAACAAACTGGACGGTAACTCCAGTAACATTGAGATCACCGACGATAAAACATGGCTAGGATCATTTGATGCTAGCGGTTTGAACCCTGACAACGACGGGAACTCCTCATCGAACGCCACGGCTTCGTCTGGAAGCAGTAACGTTGCTACTTTGGGAGTTGGTAATGTTCCTGGTAGTAACGGAGACGGATCTGGAGCAGCCACTGCCACTTACACTGCTTCAGGATTCATGCAATTTGCATCGTCGTCTTCAAGTTCTAACACTGCTACTGCAAGCAATATCGCAGGGTTGATTCCTTCAGCCAACATTTTATTATCTATTGGTGCCATAGCTGCATCTTTGATCCTCTCATTTGTTATTGTGTGATTCTCATACCCACTAACGACAGCTACGTTCTTCCACTCATTTATTCCACCGATTTTTTACCCGATTTTTATACACTCCTAAAAGTTTATTGCTCGAATTGTTGTTACCTCAATATACATGATTGATTTAAGTTCATCAAAGTTACAACGTTGCAGTCCACAATAGCTCACCACAATACAATAGGTCTCACATAGACCCACCGACAGCCCTGTGCATGGTGGATCTCCGCAGTGCGCGTAGCACTTTTCGCGGTGCCCAAACCGGGTAACTCCACGTGATCGCGATTTGGACACGAATTATTCAAGCCCGAAATTTGTTGATTGTCTCCCACAAAGCTTATACCATCTGATTTTCACCATGAAGATGCTAACCAAATTCGAGTCGAAGTCCTCCTCCCGGGCGAAGGGCGTGGCATTCCACCCGACCAGACCCTGGGTGTTGGTTTCTTTGCACTCGTCCACCATCCAGCTTTGGGATTACCGTATGGGCACCTTAATAGACAGATTCGAGGAACACGATGGTCCAGTCAGAAGCGTCAACTTCCATCCTACACAGCCATTGTTTGTGTCTGGCGGTGACGACTACACCATCAAGGTGTGGTCCACCACCACCCGGACTTGTATCTTCACTTTGTCTGGCCACTTGGATTACGTGAGAACTGTGTTCTTCCACCATGAGTTGCCATGGATCATTTCCACCTCCGACGACCAGACCATCCGGATCTGGAACTGGCAAAACAGACAGGAGATTGCCTGTCTCACCGGCCACAACCATTATGTCATGTGTGCTCAGTTCCACCCGGTGCAAGACTTGATTGTGTCTGCTTCCTTGGATCAGACCGTGCGTGTTTGGGACATCAGTGGGCTCCGTAAGAAACACTCTGCACCTCTGAACTCCAGCCGGTCTTTTGAAGATCAATTGTCCCGCCAGAGCATGCCGCAGCAGGATATCTTTGGAAACACCGATGCCGTGGTCAAGTATGTGTTGGAGGGCCATGACAGAGGTGTTAACTGGGCCTCGTTCCATCCTACGTTGCCATTGATTGTTTCTGGAGGTGACGACCGGTTGGTCAAGTTGTGGAGAATGAGCGAGACCAAGGCTTGGGAGGTCGACACTTGTCGCGGTCACACCAACAACGTGTTGGCTACTTTGTTCCATCCTACTCAAGACTTGATCATCTCTGTGTCTGAAGACAAGACCATCCGTACCTGGGACTTGAACAAGCGGACCTCGGTAAAACAGTACACCCGGGAGAACGATCGGTTCTGGCTTGTTGCTGCCCATCCTAACATCAACCTCTTTGCTGCTGCTCACGACTCTGGTGTCATGGTGTTCAAGTTGGAGAGAGAACGTCCTGCCAGCACCGTGTTCCAGAACCAGTTGTACTTCATAAATAAAGACCGCCAAGTGCAGTCGTACAACTTCGACAAGCAGCAGGAGTCGTTGCCTATTCTTTCCATGAAGAAGATCGGTAAGCCATGGTCGATGTTGCGGTCGTTGTCGTACAACCCATCGGAGCATTCGATCTTGGTGACCACTGGTCCAGAAGAGGCGTCGCAGTATGCATTGTTGCCGCTTCCAAAAGACGTCACTGGTGCCATTGAGCCAATGGATATCAGACAAGACAGTGCTGACAATGCGCTCTTCATTGCCCGAAACAGATTCATCACATACAGCAAGGACTCTGGAATATTAAACGTCAAGGACTTGAACAACTCGGTCACCAAGTCCATCAAGCTTGACTCCACCATCAAGGACATCTTGTATGCTGGTCCGGGCCAGGTCTTGCTTATAAGACAAAACTCGATTGTTCTCTACGACGTGCAACAGAAGAAGATCTTGGCTGATGTCCAGGTGTCCAACGTTAAGTACGTCTCGTGGTCGCACGACGGCCAGTATTTGGCGCTCTTGTCCAAGCACACCATCACCATTGTCAACAAAAAATTGGAGTTGATCACTTCGATGCACGAGACTATCAGAATAAAGAGTGCTGCCTGGGACGAGACTGGGGTGTTGATCTACTCCACCTTGAACCACATCAAGTACACTTTGTTGAACGGCGACTCTGGTATCATCAAGACCTTGCCTTCGACCGTCTACATTGTCAAGGTTGCTGGTAGAAACGTCTACTGCTTGACCAGAGAAGGTAAGGTGGAGATCATCCGGATCGACCCTACCGAGTACCGGTTCAAGAAAGCGTTGGTGAACAAAAACTTCAACGAGGTGTTGAGAATCATCAAAAACTCCAACTTGGTTGGACAAAACATCATTGCCTACTTGCAACAGAAAGGTTACCCAGAAGTTGCCTTGCAGTTTGTTGAGGACGCCGACACCAGATTCGAGTTGGCTTTGGAGAGCGGTGATTTGGCCAATGCTCTTGAAGAGGCTCAGAAATTGAAGTTGCCAGCCGCATGGAAGTCGTTGGGTAAGGAGGCTCTGCTTCAAGGAAACAACCAGATTGTCGAGTTGGTGTACCAAGACCAGAAACAGCTTGACAAGTTGTCGTTCTTCTACTTGCTCAATGGTCAGCTCGACAAGTTGACCAAGATGCAGACGATCTCCGAACACAGAGGCGATATCTCGTCGCTCATACACAACTCGGTGTACTTGAACAGTGTTGACAAGCGTGCTGAGGCGTTCAACAACGCCGGCAATGCTCCTTTGGCCTACGCTATTGCTAAAGCCAACGGTTTGGACATTGCCGATGACATTTTGGCTGGTGCTGGTGCCGAGCCGGATGAAGTCGAGCTTCCAGACGACATTGGTGAGCCTATTGATGTGTTGAAACCTGTCAAGGAGCTCACCAACTGGCCATTGAAACCATCGGCACCTTCGTTCTTCGAGAAGGCCATGTTGGGTCAATTGGAGGACTTGGACTTGAACGGTGGTGTTGAAGAGGAGGAGGAAGACCACGACACAAGCAAGGCACTTACTGCCGACGAATTGTTTGAGGACGAGGTCGGCGAAGACGACATGGGTTGGGAAGACGAGGCTTTGGAGGTTTCTGATATAGAAGAAGACGTCGAAGAGGTCACTGGGTCTGAGACAACCACCTGGATCAAGAACGCAAAGAACAACGCAGCTATCCATGTCGCTGCAGGTTCGTTCGAGTCGGCTGCCCAGATCTTGAACCGTCAAGCCGGTATCACCAACTTCGAGCCTTTGAGAACCAGATTCTTTGAGGTGTACCAAGCCAACAAGTTGTACGCTCCAGGCAACAGTGGCTTGTACCCTGTTGAGGTGTACATCAGAGCTGACGCAGAGGAAGAAGACACGCTGGGCTCTAAACCATACATTCCAGGCTTGGACTCGCTTGAGCCTGCTTTGCAAGAGGCGTTCAAGCTTTTCCGTGCCAACAAGTTGCAAGAGGCCATTGAGGTGTTCCGCAGCGTGATATACACCGTGGCGGTCATTGCTGTGCCAGACGAAGACGCTGAGTCGAAATGTATTGAGGCTCTCCAGCTCTGTCGCGAGTACATTCTTGGACTTTCGATTGAGTTGAAGCGTCGTGCATTGCCAGCCGATGCTGTGAAACGTAACTTGGAGCTTGCTGCCTACTTCACCACTGTGAAATTGAAGCCTGTGCACCGTACCAACGCCCTCCAAGTGGCGATGTCGCAATCGTTCAAGCATCGTAACTTTGCTTCTGCCTCTTACTTTGCCTCCGAGTACCTTAAGATTGTCACTTCTGGTACCAGAGCAGAGCAAGCTCAAAAGATCAAGTCGAAATCCGATGCCCATGGAAGTGACGCCATCGAGATCGATTTCGACCCTTACGCAGAAGCAGATATTTGTCCGTTGACCTTCACTCCTATCTACGGCGGTGCTCCGTCTGTCAGTGAGGGTTTGATTGGCACCAAGTACCAGCCTTCAGAGAAGGGCAAGACTTGTGTCATCACCAACATCTCTCAAATCGGAGCCCAGTCGTCTGGGTTGCGTATTGTCTCTTAGGTCATAAATGTATGAAAATTATCTGGGTCTTGTAGTCTACATTTCGATCTAGAAATTACATTAGTCTATAACAATGAAGAGAGTCATTACCTCAATGATAAATCTAGAGCGGATTTCGTAGGTCTTAGTTTTCGAGATGGAGGAGGCGGAGGCGGTGGGAGTTTTTTGTTGGAGCATTTGGCTTGACTGATGATTCGGTCTTTAGTGGATTTCTGGCCTGGTGGAGGTGGAGGTTTCTTTCTGACGTGAACATTAGATGACGAATGTGATTGATGCTGACCCAATTTAGGTGACAAGAATCCATTGGTAGTAGTCTGGTTGAGCGGTGATGTCACTGGAGAATTCCCATTACCATTATGAAAGTGATGGAGTCCACTTTGATTGTGATTAATGTTTGGAGTACTTCCATTGTTGTGCAATCGTAAAGCAGACAATTTCTTTGATAACGTGAGTCGTTCAGTGGACCCAACAAGATTCACACTGGAAGACGATGAAGACAATGAATTAGCAGTGGAGGTCCGAGAGATCGGACTAGGGAAGAAATCGTCTCTAGGACTCTCATACAATTCTTGTCTCTTTTCCAATACATGACGGTTGACAGCCAACCATTTGATGGTCAAGCATTTCTTGGCAAGCCGTTTTGTTTCTGGCTCACTGTCTTTGGTGTTCAACTCTGGAGTGTTTCCATGATCGTCACAATGTTTGGCAAGCTCAGACAGATTCGTACCAGTTAAGTAAACCAACAATTCAAGAAGCTCTTTCCGTTTGTAACCGACATCGAAATTGAACCCATGATCGAGTTTCACTGCTCTGTACTTTGGATCGTACCTCAAGTAGTTCAATGCAGTGGTATCAAGAAGCAAGTACAACACTCTCAAATAATTGTTGATCAAAGGTGCTTGAGTCTCTGGGGATAAGTTGTAGAGTTCTCTAATGAAGATATCAAGCAAGACTTTCAAATCGTTGATATAAAAATCAAACGTGATCTCATTCTGTGCCTTTGATGTGTCTTTAATTTCTTTTGCTTTGTAGAGAATCGAGAGTCTTCTTGCAAGCTTTGTGCTCACATACAACGGATCTTTCTTCGGACCAAAACTGACTTTGACCTCTTTAAGAATCAAATGCAACATTTTGAGAATGAGGGTCCGATCGCAATTACTAGTCAGTCGGTTGAACACATAGATCAAGAACCCAAAGAACCGTTTAAACCTGCTCAATGATTCTTTCAATTTCTCATGGTACAACTCCTTGTTGTCGCTGTGGAAGTTGACACCGATCAAACAATTGAATATCACATTCTGAAGTGGTGGTCGTACTATCTGGATGGCTTCTTCAGATGAGATGTCCAAATAAGTCAGCACCTCCTCAACCGTCACGTTATCTAAATTGTCGTTATGTTTCTTTAAAATAATAAGATACTCAGCAAAGTTCTCCACTCCATTAGGACCTTCGAGGAACATGTTCAGTTCAAACTGTTGTTTCATTCCTTGTAATCGTTCCTCGTACTCCGTCAAAGTATCAAACCGGTCCTTGAACTCTAGCACCACTTTCTCGTACAAGTCGTTGACATCCACTGCTAATTCTAGCGTTGGAGTACCGTATACTTGCTGCTGGTACACCTGTTCAGTTTGCAACCGTTCCAACTCCAACTGTTCTAGTCTGTACCTCTCATTGAAAGTGTCCTCGAGTTCTTGGTTGATTTGCAACTTCGAGTCGATCACGGCATTGAGTTCTGTTTTGATCTGGATAAGTTTAAGGTTCTTATAGTAGTACAAGCTTGAAAGGATTTGTTTGTCTCTGGAGCGCTGTAACACTTGTTGAGAATGGATCGCAAAAATATACTGTTCATTCAACACCAAAGCAAGCTCGAATTTCGGAGAGCTAAGTCCACGGTATTCCTCTTTAAGAATGTTTTTAAGCAACGCCTTGCACTCTTGGTACTGTCTCAAACCTACTATTAAAGGGTCTTGAGAGTCACTTTCGCGTAACATGCCATCGATTTCAGGGTTTGTGTTGTCTGCGTCTTCCTCATCAACATCGTCCTCAAAGATCGAGAAGTTCTGTATTAAGTACTCGGACACAAAATGGCTGTTGACACACAATAGCTCCGAGAAGCTCAACGACGTCAACTTGAGATAATCAGATATGAGTTTCATGTAGACTTTGGAAAGGAGAATGCGGCGGTACTGGGTGAGAATGTATTTGAGTTCCGAGTCGTGGGTAATGATACTTTGGAGCACCTCGTTGGCGTTCTGAAGATTCTCTTCAGACACACTGTCAAGAGCGTTCTTCAAGTCGTTGGTGGTGTCAGGATTAAGAAGGGCTTTGTCTTTTACTAGACATACTGAGAAATAGTAGTGTTCGTCCTCCACAAACTCTTTTTGTAGGTCACGGTCCATAGGCAAGTTGTCAGGTGGAGGCAGCGACAGGTCTAGGTAGTCTAGCTTGAAGAACTCCAACGCCTTGTTGTTTGGTTTAGTGTCTTCATAGGGCACTTCCGATTCGTTTGTGCTTGCTTGGTCTTGGCAGTCTTCGAACTTGAGCACGTTATTGAACAACTCGGTCTTGACAGAAGTGTAGAAGTTGATCAACACATTGAAGTAGAGGATCTTGTAGAAGATCTTGAAACACGAGTAACTTTTCAAGATATCAAAGATAGACTCACTGAGATCACTAAGTCCTTTACCGTTCTGGTCTTCTCGCATGGTGACTCCGTTGATATCGAACTTGTCGACGTCCAAACCAAGAGTGGTGCCGTCGGTCTGGATGAGGGCCACAAACACGAACCCAAGGAAGATCTTGAGGTTCTGGTTGTCCAACTGCTGGTTGAGATTAAGCATCGAGAGAAGTTTGCCGATGAGCTGGGGTTTGTGTTCGGGGGCCTCGAAGATCCTGGAGTTGACGAGTTTGTGGGCTGCGGTGTAGAGCATTCGCTCTGCGTCTCCAGAGAGCAAGATACAGAAGCTGGAGCCTGGGTCCGGAAGGTTCATATTATCTGCGACCAAGGACAAGTAGAGCAGGAGCTTGGACGTGAGCTGGTCGAACCCGAGACCCAGGGGCACGCCGTCCAAGAGTCTGTGGATCTGGTCCTCGAAGTCTCGGAGGCTATTGATTTTGGGCTGGTTCATGACTGGGGTACAAATGAAGTTTGACACACATGCATCGCCGGGAGCTTTTGGGTTGGTGTTAGGAGGGGTGGGGCACAGTGATTAGCAAGAGAAGTGGTTGTGAGAGCGAGTGGTTGTTCTGAGAACACGCAAAACGACGGAGGTGGAGTATATCGCAGGTGGTGGTTGAGGAACTAAACTATGTGGCAGGTGCAAATAGCACCGGAGCGGTGGTAGGCAGGCCCACAGGTGCGGGTCCTGAAATTTCCTATTTGCCGATGGGGCGATGGTAAGCTGGGTGAATATTATAATGTATTAGAAGGTATTAGAATACTTTTACTGATGAGTTTAGTTATTAGTTTATTGAATTAATTACTGAACTACGTGGTGGCAATGCTATAGCATTAGATTGTAGTACACACTCCCTCTCCCTCCACTCAACCCCAGATAAGCTAGTGATCGGGGTACTTTGTAGGCAACTGTGTGCCGTCACGGACAAATAGCATGATCAAGGGATATCCATGCAAACACAAGACAATTGGCAGGCCAGCTATTGGATGAACGTACCAGTAAAAATTGGAAATGTCTAAGAATCGGGGTCTAGTGTTTAAGAATGGAGCGAATAATGCTTGACTGGTTGTGCATTGTTTCAGTGGGAGTCTAGGAGGACCTGGAAAAGAGTTGGAAGACTGAATCAACTCTGATGAATGAAATCGTCCCATTTCTCAGACGTCCGTAAGAATTCTCTGGCATCGTCTTTGAAATCAGTAAGAAACTGGTTGGTATCTTTGTTAGTAATCTCGTACCGTTGGGTTCTTGTCACTAGTTTCTTAGTTGACTTGTCTTTGAATTGCACTGTGCATTCCTTGAACACTCTTCGAAACGGCAAGCACACTATTTGAAGACTCTCGTCCAACACACATTCAAACTGTGAAATCTCTTTCAAAACACAGTCATCTGAATTCCAGTGTCGGTATATACTGTCTGCGTCCTTGGGTCTGATCACTTGAACGGGAGGAGCCATCGATCTGTGCAAGTGCAAGTTTGGTTTTCAAAACTCCGTTTTCTATCGACACTCGACGCACCTCAAGGTTGCGGGGGTGTTGGTTGGAGTCTGCCTATGGGTTACTGGTTTGATGAATTGGCTGGAAGTATTGGCCGGTGGGTAATGGCGAGTGGTATTGGAATAGTTTATTGTTTTTGGTTTAGAAATTATTGGATGGAGCTGTGAGGGTGTTTGGTGTGTGTAAGCTATTGTCATTCTGACCTCTAATTGCATCATAGATCTCAGAGGTCAGTCAACAATAGAACAGTGAGGATCTGTTAAGAAGAAACTGCCAAAGAAACAAAATTTAGATAAGCGTAGTCTAGAGAATCATAGAGTGGTAGCTGATTTTTGTGTTCAATGTAGAACCACTTTACACACCTCGAACCAATCCTACCCTTTACTATACTACCAACGCGGATCTACTGACAAGCACAAGTCAGCAATTGATGTTGCCTCAACCTGCTTTAGCATCTGACTGTTGGCATTGAGTCTTTGCACTAACATTACTTAAATTGACTGGTTCCTCTATTGCTTACTGTCCAGCTCGGTCTAGTTTACTACACTCCGCTCCACACGTTATTCTTAGTCATTACCATATAAGGTGATTATATTGAACATTGAAACTTTAATCAGATTCTCAAATTAACGAGTTACTAGCCGACAAAGTAACAGGAATACCACTACTATGGAATTACTCTCCATTAAGAAATCCCAACTCTCTACTGAAATATCACACCATCTCTCTCGCTAACACTACTCCATAAACTCTACTCATTCATTCTACTATACTATACTTCACCGTCCCAACGGTTTGTAACCTCTCTCTCCCCATTCAGATCTCCTCTAACTTGATCTTCCAACCCCTTGTCACAAAACTGCATTCCAGCATAGCTCATTCCGAGTCAGTTCAGTCACTAATCACCAATGGCCCAGCCTTGTCCTACAAATCCTCAGTCAATCGTCGATGCAGCTATTCAAGTATCTAACCCTAATTAATAAACTGAGCCTTCTGGTGGTTGTGACAACTTCTTGTTTCCAGGAGCAGCCATCTCTTTTCTCAACTCCAACAATACGGTCTCCATCGAGTAGCTTCTCTTCCAAAGATTGAGAATCGCCAACTTGGACCCGTCGATGATTCCGTTGGTCTGGTTGACACACGGCAAGTTGATCTTCGAGATAAACTTCACCGTAGGTGGTTTCTCAGGGTACAGCTCCCCACACTCAATAGAAAGACTGTAGATCCGGTTCTCGTGTGCCGACTGCAATGTTAGTACTGTGCCAATGTTCCAAGTTCCTATTGTCTCCTAGCTCTTGGTTTCCAATCCCCATACTTACATGTGGTGGTCCAATGATAGTGGCATTCCAGTTGGTCATGCTGATATCATCGCTGTCTGCCAACCCATACGAACAAGACTCTGATCCTAACCCCTTTTCTCCTTTCTCCAACTCTTCTAGTAGCTTGAAACTCCGTGGTCTAACTAGTCAGTAATTGTTTTCACCTTGAGAACCCATTCTATAACCCATCTAGCCAATACTCACATAGATGCCATCTTGTACTCTACAATCTACTTTCAAACTTCCAACCGGTGTCCACCCAAAGAATTAGATCTCTCGATGCGTATCGGGTCTGGTCTGGTGTATTCCGTTGCGCCAAGCACTTCACTCTGCTCCGGTTGCGTGCCCTGGCCGATGATCCGGTCCATGTGAGTTAAGGTCACTCCATACTGCTCTTATCATGGTTGGATAGTAGTAGAGTAGGAGATCGTCAGCATTGTTTTATCTTGTTGTCGTTTACCTCTTTGTCATTTAATTGTTCTATCGTTCTACCGTTTAAATAATTTGTTCACATTATTTTAGAATCTTTGAAATCCCACTATATACATGCATTAACAATCCTCAACTAGTCTTCAACTTATACTCATCTCCATCAGGCTCGATCTTGCCCTCTCCCAAAAGTCTCTCAAACATATCTTGCGGAACCCAGCCTCCAGTAACTGCAAACGGCGACTCGGCCAGTTGTTGCAAGTACTCGACAAACTGTTGTTCAAAGTGCTGCAACTCTTCATCCGACCATTTGATAGGATACTCGTGACTACCGTCGTCTTTGGAGAGATCGCTATCAATATAAGCCTTCCAGTTGTGGCCAATCTTGAGCAATGCCTCGTCGACATTCAAATAGTCGCAGTCTTGTTTCACCGAGATGAGCTTGATGTATGGTGACTTGAGCTCCTTGATGTATGGAGACACTGCAGCAATAAGGTCCTTGTTGTTCTTGTTCAACTCGGCTTCCCAGAGGAACTGGTTTCTAGTTCTCTTCTGCATCATTCCATACTGGTACTTTTCAGCATCAGTCATCTTTTCATAACCCTCGATGTCTTGCAAATCATACACTTTGTACCCATCATAAAACACAAAGTCTGGGGCACGAGTGTACACAAACGGTTTGATTGTGACGTTCTCAAAATCAAGGAATGTCAAGTCGGTGGTGCCAATGGCATTCATTGGTCCAATGTCTGGATGGTGCATCAATGGCTTGAAGAGTTTACTGACATTAGGAATGGCAAGCGACTCGTTGTCAATCAAGTACGGAGCAACAGTTTCAAGTTTCTCATAGACTCTGATAGCTTGCTTCAAATTGTCTGGGTTCTCAATTTCACTGCTGGCATCGGCATCGCTCAATCCTAATCTAGCACTTAATCCTTCGATCTCTGCATTAGCAGCATTGCATACCACCAAATGTGGCTTGTCGGCATCAATAGGTCCCAAGAATTGGTTCAAGATCTCTGGCTTCACAGAATCTTTGTTCTTCCAGAGGTTTCTGTCAACTGCAGGTCCGATTCTCCATCTATCTTTCAACTGCTCGTCGGTCTCTCCATCGTAAGGACTGCCTCGCAATTGCGTCTTAGCATCAACATCATCAGTAAAATACAACGACCCAAAACTGTTAAACTCCACCGACAACAATTTCTGCTGGAACTTCGAAAGTGGAGCAATCACTTCCTGTAACGTAGTAATGGCGTTGGGATCAGAATCGTCTACTCCTGGATGCCATCTCTTCATCAATAAATCACCTTCAATGTGCTCCATCAACACATATGGTGAACGAACTGGGTTCAATTGATGATCTCCAAAACTCACTACCCGAGGAACCTTCAATCCCAACTTCCATCTGGCAAAATCCATGGTAGCAACTTCTGACTGAACTTGTTTGGAAATTCCGTACTCGGTAATCAACTTGTAAGGGATTCTAAGCACCAAATCTTTACCGTTGCTAAGTGTCAATTTGTACACTCTGTTGTGCTTCCCTTCATGGATACTTGCCATTGTCTTGACAGTTAACTTTTCTCCTTCCTTGACTTCTCCCAATAACTCTTTCAAGTTCTCAGGGAACAACACAGTGTTGTCTGGGTTTCTAACTGGCTTAGCAAGCTTGTCATTGGAAGTCAATGAAGTCTCATAAAGATCATTGATCACTTTACTCAACCCCTCAATTGAAAAATTGGTAAACCGTTTTTTCTTCTCTGCTTCGTCATTCTTCAACCATGTACCCCACGAGTACTTGAAGAAATTCTGTCTTTCAGGATCATTCTCCTCTGACAATTTAGTGTACACTGGGTCGACTTCGTCCTCTGACTTCAAGCTGGCATAATATCTTTTGTTAGCAATAGTACACCGAATTGACAAAGCTCTTAAACTGCTCGACTTGGAAATCGCTGTTAAAACTCGACGACTGCTCAATCTGATCATTGTGTAGTGGTTGTCAGAAAATTTCAGCAGCTCAAATGTCCACTGAACTTTACTCCATTTTTTTCTACAAGTCTCGACATGTGCAGGTGTCCTCACCCCTTCTTTATACAAGTATAGTACATATTAACAGCAGCCAGTGGATGCTTAAAGAGAATATCAAGAGAATATCCAATCAGAACAATCTGTATTTGAAACTCAGTTGGAAAATATCAAATAAGTCTAAGAATCTTCCGCAGAATCCACCTTTATCTCGTTTGCTTTAGTAGACTTTCTCCAGCGCAGCCTTGCTCTCTGTTTCTTTGCTTCTGCCTTCAACTCTTTAATAAACTTCTCAACATCTTTCTTGAACAACAACAAATTCGATCTTGCTTCAAACTTTTTCATATTCAGTTGGTCTCCAGATTTCAATTTCTTGAGTTCTGAGCTCGACAAATCTAATCTGTTGAGAACAGCTTGGAGCTGTTTAACAAGCTGAGACAAGAACCCTTGCAACTGGTAAATATACGCAGTCTGAAAAGCCCATGGATAAACTGTTCGAATAACTTCGAAACTGGTCATTAAGAACTTGAGATGGGTTTCTGTAGGTAGACGCAACGAACAAACAAACCGCAAATATTCTGTCCAAGTGTCGAGAGCTTGCAGACTCATATCCCAATACTTTCGAGACAGAACAAGTTCTTCAACAGTGTTCAATATTTCAGTGTGTTCAACTGTTTGATTACCATTAGAAATTTTAGGTAATTGTTTCGAGTATGCTTGAAGAAGTTGCCTTAAAAAGTATCCCAGTTCAAGATCAAACACTCTGTTAAACTTCTCAGCTGCTGCAGTATCTTCCTTGGCCCATTGAGTTCGTAACTGATGGTAGACAGTATCAAGCTCTTGTCTCAATGTATCAGCTTCCTGAGACTTATGATGACACCAGTACTTGAGCAATTCAAAATCAACTTGTGATGGGTACCGATGAACGATCTTCTGGAATACGTTGTCAGCATACTGGTTAGAGATCGAGAAAGCAAACTGGATCCAAACCATGAAGAAAGAGGTTGTGGCAAAGTCTTTTGTGCGCCATTTAGGTAGGATCATATCTTTATCCTTGAGTTTCTCAGACCGAGTTTCAGTGCACCGTTCAAGCATATCTGCAATAAACTGACTCTTTTCAGGGGATTTCAATTTGGGAACCACTTGCATCAATGACACCATTAAAGCAGGGTCTAGTTGGAACTTGTTGGTTCTTTGAGCCACAGTGTTCAGAGCCACAAGTTTCCCAGCTAACAAATACATGATATAGTCGTACTTGTCAGTTAGATACTCGATACTGTCTGCATCTCTAAGTCCTCGAAGAAGCAATGCTAAAGTGACTTGATTCACAGAATGCGGTCCAGTCTTAGGTAACTTCGACACAATTTCCCAAGCATGCAGCTGGTTTTCTTGCTCTGTATGCATTAGAGCTTTCAATGCAGAATTGATATGAATTATCGATAACTGAATTCTGTCTTTGTTGGTGTCGTTCTTGATACCCAGTCTGTACTGAGTTTCTAGGTCTTTGTACAATTTCATCACAGAGTCCACGGCACTTTTACTGAGCTTCTGTTTCTGATTCCCATATGCCGTAAAAATCGAAGTGTAGCTTTGTTCATTCATTGGAACACCCCATTTCTTTCTCCATTTGGCCAAGTCTAATACCATTGATAGATTACCAGTTTGTCCATAGTACTGCTGTACATGGTTCATTGCAACCACCCCATTCTCTTTGGCCAATTTACTTATCAAGATAGCTTTGATATCTTGATTCTTTCTAAGAAACTTCTGTGCATCTTTGGCAACAACATACGAATCTTTGATTTGTGCTTCACTGGACCCTAGTAGGGCATACAACACTCTCTTGTCATTACTTTGAAGCATCGACACATCTTGTTCAGTGAAATCTCTTTGCTTTGCTCCATTGAACCCGGTTTTCGTATCGATATTGGCTTTACTGGAACTTTTCAGTCGTTTTTTCTCAGCATACTTTTTCAGTCTTGTCTGTGAAATATGCAGTTCATACCATTCATTATTAGCATTGAGTTTCTCAAGATTCCGCCTCACTCTGCCTTGAATAATACTTGTAGTAGAAAACAATCGAGGAAGCAGACTCAGACCCCTGAGCCCAGCCCTCAACAGCAAGCATTTCACTGCAAATTCATTGATACCTCCATTGATCATATAGACAGTGATGATGGCCATAGTAAATTTTTTCTGCAGGTTTATACATGAACCGATTGCTAAGCGCACCGCAAGCTGTCAAGGCCGATGATTTGAACCGGTACTGATTCTACAACATTGCAAGCACAACAGTGAACCACAATGGATTTCTTACAGAAACAAATAAAAGATTATGATGGTGAGTTTGGAAGATTGGAAGTTATGTTTATTTTTTGAATGATTACTAATTCCAAGGGTTTATAAAGATAGAAGTGTTGCATCATATATCAAAGCTTAGTTCTCAGTATAAAGAAGAGGCAGCCAAGTTAGGATTAAAGCTTACAAGAGAACATGAATATGGATTAAAATATTTGAATTATTTTGCAGAGATTCTTAATGTGGACGAGGAAAGTGTTGTTAGTGACTTGAACACTGATATAGATATGAGAGTGTCGGAGTTGGAGACCAGGATAGAGACACTCCATGATAAATTGGCAGATGAAGATCCAGAGTCCGAGAAAGTCATTGTGGACTTGCGAGCCAGTGCATTGAAATTGGCCACCCTTTACTTAGCAAACAGCAGCTACACAAATGCAGTGGCGTCGTTGAATGTGTACTACAGCAGCCAGGGGAGTCTGGCGTACATGTATCGAGACTTTGAGCGGTCGTGTTTTGTGCTGTATGTTGCCAAACGATATGACGCGGTGCTAGGGTTCAGTTCCAAACTCATTGAGGCTCCGTCGACTCGTTCCAAGTCCAGCAAACCTGTTTCAACTCAAGAAATTGTGAGTTACTGGAAAATCAAATGGATAGTGTTGATGGCCAACTTCCAAGTAGAGAAGTACACTGAGGTGGTCACGATGTTCGACAGTCTCATCAGATCTGGAAGTCAACCGTTTGATGTGCTTAGTGGCAAACAGGTTTTGGAAACTCTGTTTGTGGGACAGTCTGCAGGGTTCAATTGTTACAACTTCCTTACTTCTGACGATATCATGATAGCATATATCTTATCACAAGTTATCACTAATGACGACCAGGGACTCAGAGAAGTATCCAAAGCTCCGTTCTTGGAACCGTTCTTCACCAAGTACCCTTTGTTTCTCAAATGGATCGACGCCATAGTCGACAAGAATTTTAAAGACACTCATGAGTACCAGGCCCAATTGCAGCAGAGTGCAATCCCGTTCTTCTATGTGGTAGAATCGTCGGTGTGGCAGTATGTTCTTCAAAGTGTCAGAGTGAAACTGTATTTGTTCTATTTCTCTTTGGTAGAAACGGTTCCGGTTGATCGAGCTGCATCGCGGCTTTGTGTACCGAGAGACCAGCTTTTGTCTGAGATTGTCTCATTGATCCAGATATTCAGTTTGGATTTGTGCTACGATTCTCAAACAGACACATTGGAGCGCACCACAAAACCAGCTGCAAGTCTAATTGAACATATCACTGACTTGGGCAGCAAAGTGGAGGCAGAAGCAGAAGCCACTGTGTTGCAAACTAAGATTCTCAATGCATTGCTTAGAAATTCTCAATAATACCGTCTCTACAAATGAATATGTCTAATTACAAGTCGATTACATATGGATACGTCTAATTACAAGTCGATTACTAAATACATTGCCTAGACTCCTGGGCCGTCGCCCAAGATCTGTACCACGTCTTCTTCGTAAGGGGTAGTCACTCCGTTCTGTGCAATAGACTCGATGTCGACGATTTCCTTTGCGGCTTCGGTGGTCAACACTGTGTAATTTGAGTCCCCCACCGCAACGTTATCTTCGACTCTGATCCCAATACCACGGTAGTAGCTTGGATACTTGTAGTCTTCAAGTGGGAAATACACACCTGGCTCAATGGTGATCACCTGGTTCTTCTGTAGTCTGCTTCCACGAAGAGCTCCTGGCACATCGTGGACATCAAGTCCCAAGTTGTGGCCAATGGAATGCGGATACAATTTGTAGATATCGGAGTTGATGAGATCAGTCAACCCAGGTAACTGTTTGAGTTCCTGAAGAAGAAGCTTGACACTGTGGTTGTGGATATCATGGAGTCCATGGCCTTGTTCGGTGGTACACATGGTGATACATTGCTTGTTGACATTGAGCACTGCTTGGTACAAGTCTGCTTGTGGTTCACTGAACTTCCCATTGACAGGCCATGTTCGAGATATATCTGCTCTGTAGCCACCAAGCATTCCTCCGGCGTCCACCAACACAAGCTCGTTGCCGTATAACTGGTCGTCGTTTCTTGTGTAATGAATAGAAAGTGCGTTAGGACCTCCTGCCACTACTGGAACATACGAATGACCAGAACATCCACCTTGGATGAACTGGTACTCTAAGAACGAAGCAAGAGTACGTTCGTTCTTGAACGTTTTGGCATACGCTTGGTTGTACGCTCTGCCGGAGATTCTTCCAGCAGCACGCATTACTGTGATTTCTGCGTCAGACTTGACCACTCGAAGGTCTTTAATGAACAGAGCCAACGGACGATGTGACACTGACGACCGGTTATTGGTGAGAATATCGTCTATGGTTTGGTTTGTGGTGGTATCCTTGCCAAAGAAAAACGATCCAAACGCTTGTGATTGAGTGTCTTTGCCCTTAGGAGTGTCGTAATACACCAATTTGTTACGACGGATCACTTTCGACACATGCTGCTTGAGCAGCAAGATCAGCACTGCTTCGTCAGCATTGAATATTTCCATGGCTCCATTGACTCCTGTTCGGAACCCCTCCCATTGCTCGGCATGGGCGTCTTTAGGAGGCACAATCATATGGAACACCACATCATCAGCAGGATCACTGCTGTCTCTATCTAGTCTCTCAATCAATGCTACAGAATTAGGCTCGTTCCAACCACTGAGATAAAACAAGTCGGTGTTCTGTTGAAACGGATAAAACACTGCCCCCGAAGCATACTGGATCTGATTCCCTGGAATCACTGCCACTGATCCTTTTTGCATTTTAGTCGATAATCTTAACCGTCGCTCATAGTATTCCAATGCACTAATACCTGGAGTGAGTTCTCCAGGCTGCAACATATTTGGTCTTGTCTCATGTAAAGGCTGACCTGCATTTAACGGAGGTATAACCCGAGACGAGGCAAGCGAATAATGTCGTCTGCAGCTCTTTAAACCTCGCAACACCGTCAGTGATCGCATTGTGTGGTCTGTGGTGGTTGCACTTAGCTTCGAGGCTTTTTGATTTTTCTGCTGATTTTTTATGTGGGGTCTGGGTGGGCGGACATAAGCAGGAGGAAGTAAAGTTGCTGTGGGAAGTGGACAATGGACGTTAGGTCGGAGTATTGATTGTTTGAAGGTGTGGTGTTTATTTCTATTTAATGATATTTTTTAAGCACATTAGTGTCATTAATGTATATGGATTATTGTTGATGTATTACTCCGGACAGTGTTGGTTTCAGGCAATGGAACATGCACCATGTACATTGAGTGGTTGCCAGCCAAGGTTGGTTAACATGCAATGGAAGAAGCCTATCAAATACATACTAACCCATTTTTATTTGGCTCTGACTTTAGTTTACTTGTTTACCGTCAATATTACCTTGCAATCTCAGACTACTGTCTCACTGTCAGATCACCTCAGTCATCAATCATACACCACCATACATGCACATCATAGTAACAGCGGATCTAGCTACTTATTATCACAAGCCACTCTCACAATTAAGTCATTACTACACTTACAATTCATCACTACTTGTCCCCACTAGTCCCCACAACTAACACATCTCTACAATATTGTCATACCTTCTGCATTCCTAATACTACCAACGCACCATCATCCTCTTCTCCGATGCTCATTACGAGAATCCTCCTTCAACGCCTTTCTCTCCATCTCATCCCAATCTTCTCCCTCTTCCTCAGTCTCACTTGCAGAGGCTTCACTCTCTTCATCAGAAATCTCCTCGGAACTATAATCATCCTCGTCGTCATCTTCCTCCTCTTGTTCGTCTCCAGAAGACATCTCAAATGCTGACCCTTCCTCACTCTCACTTTCTTCTTCATCACTTCCATCTCCAGTAAGGAAACTCCAACCACCATCCTCAAAGAATCCATGTGGGTCGGCCACAATAGTTTTCATAATTTGCGGCCAACTTAAACTGATTCTTCCTTCAGAGTACGGAATGTCAATGTCAGTAAGCCAACTCTTGATATCTTCGAGCAAGTCCATAGGAATGGTATTGATGTGCACCACTGGCTTGGAGAAATCCTTGAACACAAACACCAAATCGAAATTCTTCAACCCAAACGACACTCTTTCAAGATGGGCAACCTCCACCTCAGCAAGCGTCACCACCAAGAACGGAGTATCTATCAATTGCACCAAACAATCTCTGGTTGGCATAAGGAACACCGACGATCTAAGCGGAACACCATCGAATCCAAGTTCTCTGAACGGAATATCAAGATCAACCAACCCGTTAGACGCATCACTGATAAGCTCGGCAAAACTCTTGAACTCCTTGTCAAGCAAAGCTCTACGTTTACGTTCTTCCTCTTCCTGCTCAAGCTCATCATCGTCTCCGTATCTGTATCTTCTTCTGCGTCCACCAGTTTCGTCAACACCACCGTCGCTGGCTTCTCTGTAGAACTGAATGTCATAGGTCTTCTTCTTACCAATCATAAGAGGAGACTTCAAATGACAATGGATCAACACAATAAGCTCGTCTTGCGATGGCTGGAAGAACAAATGCTTGATGTTGCTGAACAAAATATCCACTTTCTGTTCAGGACGCATTGGCGATTGGTATCTGATACCGTTCTGGTGGATGAACACAGTACCAAGAGCTTTCTTGGAATCTGGTGCTGGTCTGATAGAAATCGAGTCGAGTCTCTTGACTCTACCTGGTTTATTGAGCAACAACTTGGCCTGTTCAACCACCCCTGCCATAGCTTTCTTCTCGGCGTCTCTCTTTTGAGCAGCTTTCTTCAAATCAGTGATCTGTTGAACAACTCGGCTCATTCTTTCACCGTCCTTGGATCTCAAAGTGATCATTCTCACAAACGTGTTGTCGTCACCTTCCTCATAAGGCAAATCACCTTTTCTGCTGGCAATTCCTCCAGGAGAATTGAAATTCAAACGTATATAAGTGTACTCTCCTTCTTCAGTCTTGGAACAATTCTTGCAAGAGTTGATATGGAACGGCACCGGTCTACCACAGATAGGCACAAGAATCGTCTGGGACTTGGCATCAACATGGATTCTCAAATCTTTCACATTGGTTGGGATCTGGGAATCACGCACATACGACTCGTACCGCTTGAAAACTGGTTTCTCATCTTCTGGATTAATGGTATCAGAAGCAGAGAATCTGCTCAAACCTTCTTTCTGTCTCTTCTCATGCAACTTTTTCTGGGCCTCTTTTCTGATCATTTCCTGGTCATGGTCGTCGTTCTTTGTTTCTCCTCTCAACTTCGACTTCAAGATCTTTGACGAAGCAGAGATGATATCGGCGTTCATTTTTTGTCGGGTGGCAATTGTCGATTTCTCAGACTTCACTTTACTTTTCTGTTTCACTTGGTCTTCTGCATCGTCTTTAAAGAAGAACGAGATATCACGTTTCTCTTTGTTACCATCAGTAAGAACCACTGGTTCTCCATTGGTGACTCTAACAGTATCAATCAATTGCAAAGCATACACTTTATCTTTAGAAGATTTCGATGCTTTGTTCTCAAGACCCTGGAACCCAATCGAAATATTCAAGATCGAGCCTGCATGGATCTTTCTCTCGTTCTTACTGTTCAACACAAGTGTTGGGTCTCTGAACTCAATACCAGTCAACCATCCAACGTTCTTAGTGAAATGAGACTCGAGATCTGGTTTCTCTTTCTTGATGAAGTCCACGGCTGCACTGTAGATAGATTTGGCAGTGGTACCTTCTTTGACAACACTTAAAACTTTCTTCTGGAGCTTCAAAAGAAAATCATAGTTAGCCTCCACTTCTTTGGTTGGATCTATCAAAAACGACCGACCGACATTCGAACAGTAAGCTTTGTAACGTAATCCCACCGAAGCAATGATCACGCCACCGTGCAAGTTGTCTGAATTAGATTGTGCCGAAGGTCTCAAGTCGTACTTGCCTCCAGACTGGACAATCGGAGAATAACACCAGTCCAAGTTGGTGGAGTCAAAGTCATGGCCAATGACTTTCTTCTTCGAATTGAAAAACTTGACATCATCGATCTTCTGTTCTATTCTCTCACTCAACTTCTCGTTGGTGATCTTCTTCTCCTCATCTACAATGTTGACCATCTCCTCACTGAAATACTCCAACATGAACGAAGAAGCCTTGGCAGCCAATCTGGTGGACCCAATCTCCTCCTCGCTTTTCACTTCCATCACAAGCGAGATCCCAGTGGCAACATCTATCTTGGTGAAATCCTTCTCACTCTCAGACCACACTGCGTTCCACTCATTAATGAAATTACCCTCGAACTTGTCCTTGGCAACCACACCGACATTGGACCCCGCCGACTTGATCTCCTCAATCAAATTCACAAACAACGACTTGTTGTGCTCCTTGTCCTTGTTACGTGTCCATATTAACACATTTGGAGACTTGATCCCTTGGAGATGCTTGCCCTTGGACACAGACGTCACAAACACAGTTTTCGTCTTGGTGACCAACAAAGCAGTGGCAGGGAACTGGTACCCCAACAACCAGTTGTGAAGAACCGTCGATTTCTGATACGGATTGCCTTCGTCGTTGGCTCCGATGACCACCAATAACGACTGGGCACCATTGAAGATCGAGGCATCAGACAACTTCCGCTGGATGTGCAGGATCCGGGTCTTGAAGTTTTGCGGATCAATATAAACCTCAGACATGTTTCCTAGATTGACAATTGACAGAACTTGTTCAAGTCTCAAAGAAACAGTGTCTTTCAATAGGAACCTTGACCTGTTGAAGTCTGTAGAACTGAAAAATGTTCTGACGCGTTGCGATTTGGCGTTGAGTAGGGTAATGGCAGTGCTATATATTTTGTTACCCTGGCCACGATCGAGCAGTATTGTTAGTCGTCCTGTTATGGCAAAACATAAACAGTGAACAAAATTACAAACAAAACAGAATCTCAGATCTTACACAGACAGTTAAACATGGCTGCAAACAACGTGTCAGATATAATGGATGTTGAGAACTCTGCACCAGAGAAGGTGAGTATTGTTTATGATTCGTTAATTTAAATTATGGATATATGATTTTATTTAGTCAGAAATACTAACAACAGTCAAACACCAGTGGCCATGTCAAACCAGTGATGCGCAATCCTTTAGTGAAACTACAATTGAATGGTGCCAAAAGAATAACAAAAAATACACAAGGAGTCACTGATTCAAAGCGAAGTTCGACGTTACAGCAGCTTTCAAAGACCTGGGACCCTTTGAGTTCTGTGAATTTTGTATCCAATAGCAACATTAGTACCAATATGGGACCTCCAGAATCACCAGGAGGAGCTCGAATCAGACAAAAATCATTAAGTCTGAAGGCTGGACTAGAGGGGGTGCCGCATCTACGGCAGTACAGTCTTGACGATTTTGAAATAGGCAAGAAATTGGGTAAGGGGAAGTTTGGCAAAGTGTACTGTGTCAAGGACAAGAAGACCGGGTTTGTGTGTGCCTTGAAAGTGATGGACAAAAAGGAAATCATCGACTACAAAGTGGAAAAGCAGTTCAGACGAGAAATAGAGATCCAATCAAATTTAAGACACCCAAATGTGTTGCGGTTGTTTGGATACTTCCACGATGATCATAGAGTGTACCTTATCTTAGAGTACATTGTGCATGGAGAACTATACAAGTATCTCAAACAAAAGAAGCGATTCAACGATGTTTACGCCTCGCATTATATATACCAAATGGCCAACGCGCTCCAATACCTCCACAAGAAACATATCATTCATCGAGATATCAAGCCAGAGAATATATTGTTGGGCTTCGACAATGTGATCAAGATCTCGGATTTCGGCTGGAGTGTCCATTCTCCATCATCGAAAAGAGCAACAATGTGTGGTACGTTAGATTATTTGCCACCAGAAATGGTCGAGGGTAAAGATTTTTACGATGCCACCATCGATGTGTGGGCCCTTGGGATTCTCATGTATGAGTTGTTGGTGGGCAGTCCACCATTTGAAGAAGAGTACAAGACTGCCACATACAAGAGAATCGCCAAAGTCGACTTGCATCTCCCGAAATATATCAGCAGCGACGCCGCAGATCTCATCAAACGTTTACTAAAGCATGATTCGGACCAGCGAATCCAACTAGCCAGTGTGCTTGAGCACCCGTGGATCGTCAACCACAAGAAATACTGGCCAATACCAAAAACCAACTGAGACTACATTGCACCACTTTGTTGTTTTGTATTTATTTCTTCTGTAATTTATAGATTAGTACTGGATAAGCTGGAACCTTGAATCGATTTGTTTTTGTCTGCCAATGTACTCCAAGGTTCTTCTGAAATGATTGAGAGGAAGCTCGTCGACCTCGCTCAAGTTGCCTCGGATGAGTTCAATCAAGTTGCTGATGTAAGTATCACTGATAAGATTCCCATGGATGTAGTAGTAGAGACACTGGTTAAGGATCTCCACAAACAATTCCACCGATACAGAGGTCTCAATACACCCGTCACTAATTCTCAATGCTTTCTGGAGACATTCCAACACTCTCTTGTTGTCTTCAGTCGAGTCTACTGATTCAAACGACGGATCGGTTGACCGCAACACACTTGACTGGAACCAGAGATGTGAAGCTCCATACACTGCACGACACTGGTCTGGTTTCTTCAAGAGCTTGGCCGAGTACAAAACGGTTTTTGTAATGAGCGAGTCGTAGTTCTCTCTGTCTTGGTCTGTACCTTGATGGAACGATTTGTAGAAACAAATCAATGCAGACACCAATTGAGAAATTATCTGGAACTGTTGCTTGGAGTTCATAAGTTCTTCGTAGATAGCAAAAATCTTGATGAAGAACTCGTTGGTCACTTCGTTCTTCTCAACTGCATTGGAGGTCTCTGCAACTGAAATAAGCAATTTCAAAGACAATTCCAAATCGCCAGCCTCGTATAACTCATCGGCAAGTCTTGACACTTTTGAGAAACACGATTTGATTTCAGATTCGTAATCTTTCAAAAGATCCTCGTTGGTTTGCTTCTTCTTGAGTTTCTTCACTCTGTAGTTCAATCTTCTGACAAGTTTCAAGTAATTGAATATCAACGAAGGGTATACCACTCGGGTGAAATCTCTATCTTTGTTTAAACCCGATTGAGCCACAGCAAGCAACTTACTATTGGCAATAGGGTCCGAGTTATAAATCAAATGGAACAACTTGGCCAAGTTCTGAGGTTTGTATTCCTCCGACTCCAGTTTCCCACTGACTTGCAAATCTTCAGCAGTAGTAATGCTTTCTTTACCAAAAATAATAGGCTCTAGCACGCTGAACACTTTGGTGATTTCCTCTTTAGATTGAAGCTTGAACCGCTCAGTCAAGATCTTGGTCAAAATCTCACTGGAAATAGCCAATCTAATCTTCAATGATTGAGCACTCAAAAGTACTTCGTACTGTTGCAATTTCAACAACAACTTCAAGTTCAATTTCTTGGATGCTTCACTGACATTTTCACCTGCTGCCTCTGGAGAACTCAAAGGAAGCAACAAGATCTTTTTTAAGTTGTCTTCAGTGAGATCCATTGACGACTCTAACGTGCCTTGAGACTCTTTGTATTTCTTCAAAATCTCAGTGTAAATAAGATCGATGTTCTCGTAGTTTTCAGGGTAGTATGTCAATGACAACTGCAGAAGCGAATAGTATAATCCAGTCAAGTCGTCGATAGTTAAATCTGGACGTACCTTGTTAAGGTTCATGAAATGCTGGTAAAAGATGTTGAACAAACTATCAAAGTCAAAAGGAACTTCTGGCTCGGCTTCTTCTGGTTCCTCAACTGGTTTTTCTTCTGCATTTTCAGCTGGAGACTCAGTGCTAGGATCTTCAGGTTTCTTTTCACCTTCTTCTTTTTCTTTGTCGTTCTCATCAGTTTTCACTTCAACAGGACTTTCAGAACCTTCAGGGTTTTCAGGCAGTTCAGTTTCTTCACTAGCCTGTGTTGTCTCTGCTGGTTTCTCAGGTTCAGCATCACCTTCAACAGGTTTCGTCACCTCAGAATCTTCTTTTGCTTCTTCTCCATTAGTTTCACCGTTGGTTTCTTTCAACGACAACAGTTTCAAAGAATCCAAACTCTCTCTGTCAATATAAGTAGTAAGTCTGTGCATCAAAGTCACCAATATCTTAGTCAAGCTAACCTTTGGAATCAAATACACCGTAGCATCCAAGAACTCTTGCAAAGTATACAAATGGAAATCGTCTGGAAACACTTGGATTATCACATCAAGCAAGTACTCTTGAGCAAGACTGTCTCTGCATTGGATGATCTGTTCCAAAATCGCTGGCAATATATGTTTCTTGTAATACACTTTATCAATACCTTCCAATTGAGAAAGTCTCACCAAATTCGACCCCACCAAGATCTGCAACTCTACACGTTCCTGGGTCCGTTTCTTCTTTTCTCTGGAATGACCCTGATGTTGCAATCGGACCCACAATTTGTTCATCTCCACAAAGTTGGTGGTGATGAAATTCACAGAGTCTTGTAAGTTTCCTTTGAAAGCAGTGGCCCCAGTACCTGGCAACAAGTTCTTTGTTCTCTGCGACAAATAATAACGCAAGAACAATCCTCTGACCGGGTGCTGGATTCCTCGGCACATCTCAATCATATCTTTCATGATCTCTTTAATTGGAGCATCTTTCACAGACATGTATACAGTTCCAACGGTGATCATCAAATACAACCGAGGAATGATGTTTCCAGCGTACTGGACCAACTCGTATAAATTGCTAAGATGGTTACGAGGATGGCTCTCAGCAAGATAGTTGCCCAAATACTCCAACGAGTCGTACACTGCAATATACAACTCATAGTAGTTCTTGGGAGACAAATTGGAGGTCCGGAGCTCCGACAAGAACGTCGACGCATGCTTAAGAGCGTCCATGAACTTTCCTCTGCTGTCCAAACATTTCTTCATCTGAGCAGTGTGTTGCCTGATGATATTGAGGGACTCATTGACAAGAGCAGTCTGCTCCTCGGGAGTCAAGTTTTTAGCAGTCGGCGTCATCTATGGCACAGTTGTACTACAGAATTCAACTTTCAGCTAACTTTTTTTGGTGGTAACTTTGCAAATAGTTGCAAATCAATATCAATTATTGAGAACTCTTTGCCTTTGTAATTCACTAGTTTAGTACCCTGCTGTTATCTGTTCACGGGGGCACCGAAAAACTCATGAGTTTAGAGCCCTGGCGCAATTGGTACCAGATTCTCTTGCCCAGGGCACATACCCTATCCGTGTTAATGGGTCGACTCCGGAGTTGCAGTAGACAAAGCAAGCAGGTAATGAGATTCAGTTCAACGTAACGACACCGGAAAAACTGGGAGGAAGTTAAAAATATATTAAAGTTGTTGGATTTTTTATACTCATTTTATTTGCCTGGTTTGATTTTATTCTAGTAAAAAATTGTTTGCACTGGTTGTTGAATAGTGTTCTGAATTGCAACACAGCTAACAACTTCTGAAGATTGAACTAATTCATCAAACATCACACCACAACTACATTAAAATTCACTTGAATTACTCAAAACCTCCATAGCATTACTCAACAAAAAACCAGAAAAATTCTGACCTATATTTGGAATCCAACCGTCAACTGTCGTACAAATGAATCACCCAAAACTTGCAAAAAAGTCACTCATTCTTAAACCACACCCGCTCCCCATTAGCAGTGTTGGGTTGTGCAGTCCCAACATGCGTTTTTCACCACTGTAAAATACGGGGTGCGCACACCCCAACAACAGCGTTACACTGGTTCTCTCCGCTCTCCTCTATTTACGTTTCGTTACCCACTTTGCAACCCAGGACTACTTAAAACTCAGTCGGCCGCATTATTTCAAGCATTCGTCCGGAGAGTTTCATTCGGAAAAGTGTGACCTTGTCGAGCAAAAAATCTTTCACGTGCATTCGGTACTACTGAGACATGGTTTAGGGTTGATGATTAATGACGGCACCATGGCTATACACGGATCATGAGCAGCAAATACACCATAGCTAAGGTGTACACTGTGCACTTAGACCTCAGAGGTTGGTTCTTTTGTTGTTGACCTCCGGGTGAAATGGTGTTGTGTTGATTATGGTTGCCAAGTTCCTTCTTCAACCACCGTGGATCATAGTCCAGACTTTAACCCCACTTATTCTCTAACCTAGTTCCACCCAGGATGCCATTCCAGGAGAACTTCTAGGTGCCACATCCTGTGCCACCGCCACTGTACAAACTCTCCTAAAGGGTTTAGTGCATCGGAAGTGGGGGTCCAAGAACAAGACTTGGACTCAGGGATGTGGGAGAATGGGGTGATCCGGGGAGAAGTCTACTCGGTTACGTGGATTGCGATAATTCATATCATTGTATTGTTACTCATAAAAAGCGATCTAGGAAAACTATATCAGCTAGAATGAATCGAAGCATCGAGCAGGGACAAGCTAGCTGTAATGCTCATGTCATAAGTCATAATTCATAACCGTCACAAAGGACTCAGGCAACAGGATCAAACAAGATTGAGATCCTGTTCCAAGTCATCGAACACGTCTTCCCATGGAGACACCAGTGGCTGACTGAAGGCACCAATGAGTAAAGCTCTTCGACTGGCAAGAGAGACGGCCACTGCACGAGAGGTCACTGGAGTCACTCTTACGATGCTGGTAAAGGATTTGGTCAAAGCGTTCATGGTTGTTGGAGTGTTTGTTGAAGTAAAAAGTCTGTAAAAAGATAAAGGCAAGCCTCCCTATTGCTGGGTTGTTACAACTATTTATACTTGTCTAGAAAACTTGTATAAATGCTGGAACTTCCGATCATATCGCTGTCTCCTACATGCACACCTGCGGCATAACCAGTGTGGGGAGCGTCATTTTGCATGGTTTTGCGGTACCATTTGTCTTGATGGCAAAGGGTTTGTGCTGCTTAAACCATGCAAGAGTGCCGTTTTCGCATCGATTTTGCTGGCAAGTCACGGGACCCAGCCCTCGAGGCTCATACTTTGACGTGCAGCAAATGGTTTCTCAGTGAGGAGGCGTCTTAGCAAATCCTACAACTATTTGCGGGTGTATCATAAACTATCGTCATTAATAATTCAGTGTCGTCTACTCGACTCAGCCAATACGTTTAAATCTTCCCAGAACCCAGTTCCAGTCGACTTCCGACCATTCCGAACACACCCAAGCCTCTGACTACACCCCCGTTCTGCTAAGTCATCCCTTAGGCATCGAAATTATTTGTAAGGCTAAAACCCTTCAGCCGTACCGAACATCCTAACACCTTGTTGCCAGTGATTTCATCCATCGGACTGCGATTTTTTTTAGCCGCATACTCCTAATGTAACCTGGGCAAATCAGCAACCAACTACTCTATGGCATGACTAGAACTAGTGACTTGTGTCACATGATTAGAAGAATTTTCCTTTGCTTACATAAGACTGATTACATAAGCATGCTTACCTAAGCAGACAAAATTAGAAATCCTTTCCCGGGTAACAAACCTCCCATTCGTCATGTGCAATTGAGAAAAACAAAAGAAATGAGTCCTTGACACGTGACACGAAGGGCAACGAAAATTTTTTTTCTGTGGTTGCTGCATGAGGTATCGTTTCCGGAAGGACCATTACCATTAACGGATTTTCTTTAGTTGTAACAGCCTCAAATTTACCCGGATGTCTGAGAAAAGTGGCAAAGCCGCAGTTGTGGCGCAGTGTGATAGGGTCTGAATGTTTGGTGAGGTAGCCCCAAGTCCGATAGGTCGGACATTAATAATAAAGATAAGAAAAGAAACGACTAACGACACTCAGTGAATAGTACGTGAATAGTACCACCTTACTAAGTGCTAAGCAAATACAAGTTGTAGAATAAGAAATAACGATTAAGAATTAAAAATACATAACTAATAACTCTATCCAACAGCAAAGGTGACTGTATCAATTAATGTGAGGGCCGAATGTCAGAAAATTTTGTGGTATAATATGATTGCAAAGTAAACCGGTTACTCCGAGAGCATTGGGGCGAGCGGTGGATTGGCAAGATTATAACAACAAAGCAACGGCAGCAGCGGCAGCAGCAGCACCCAAGACAGAAGAAGAGACTTGGATGGCACCAGCAGCGTTGGCGGTCTCAGAAGAGTTGGTGGAGTTAGAGGTGATGGTGGTGTTGTTGGTAGCAGCAACAGAGGCAACCAAAGCGGAAGCGAAGATGACTTGGGAGAATTGCATTTCGAATATTAGTTATTAAGATGAGTGGTGATGAGGAAAAAGACTGTTTTCCGGGCTGGGAATCGCCTGCTTTTATACTCCAAGGTTCCCTTTCGCTGTCGAAAAATAGGGAAAAACTCGTCGCCCGATTTAGCGAGGCGTACCGGCCCGTGCAGCCGCCGACCGCGGGTCGCGCTGCGACCTCAGATTGCCTTTTCGGGATTCCAGTTTGGACTTATCCAGAAGATAGGGAAACTGAGGACGCGAGTATTGCTCTTGGCAGCTTTCAAAGTGAGTTGATGCTTTGTCATTCTGTTTCTCTTGTCGTCCTTTGTCGTCCTTCCTCATTCTTTACATCGTAGCCTCTTCATGATACCACAGCCAGTAAACAGGCTAACCGTTTCATTTCAATCATCCGGTGTCTCATCAGATCTTAAAACCTTTAGCTCACTTCAGCAGTCCCAATCGGGCAGTGAGGTTGTTTGGTGCAAATAATTTCAAGCCTCCAGCACTGTGGATCCTCAGCCCATGCTGGACTTATCTGCTAGCAGCCTGAGACGCCCCTCGATCCTGGCTCCATGGTTACCGGTGCCCGTAGCATCGATCATCATTACCGTTTCCTGACTTGCTTTTTCGGATTAGGAGTACATGCATCGAGGATTTACAGAGCCAAGAAGGGCTGGCCAGTGCCTGAATATGCGATAGTCAAAACTGTGGATTTAAAGATAAACTGTCTAGCGGAACAATAAAAATGCAGCGCGAACGTAGCGCGATAAAAGCCAGCGCGAACCGTGGTCACTTCGGGGGCTGTGATCCAGGGCTCTATCAGTCAGCAAAGATGTTTTTCGCTAAGCCCCACTTAGCTTGTAACTGTTCGTACTCGGCCTTCACACCGACCAACTCTTTCTTGCTATCTTTGAACTGTCTCTCGAGCGAGTTCAACTGCTCCTCAAGGAACCGGTTGGCTTCCATCACCTCCAAATTCCGCTCCATTGTCTTCTTGATCTGCTCCTCGATATCTTCCTTGGACGTCTGGTCTGCGTTCAACGCAACTGGGTCCTCGTCCTGCGACGGATTACTGTGGATTTCTTTCAACTGCTGGGCTTGCTCGGTCTCAAGTGCCTTGATTTTCTCTTCGAGCTGCCCGATTTCTTGCCGGAGGTCACTGTTCTCGTCTTCAAGATTGGCCAAGTTCACTTTCCCTTGGATCATCTCGTTGGCAACCTCCACATGTTCTTTGTTCAACATCGAGTACGACTGTTCAAGCTTACGGATTTCCCTTACAAGCTGGGCGTTCTTGGTCCGTAGAGTCTCCACCTCCTCCTCTCTCTCTTTCTCAAGACGGTGGATTTCTTGATGCTCACTCTCGTACTTCTTCAACGTAATAGGAATAATCTTAATCCGCATAGCATCACCAACCAACTCGTCCACACGGTACAGTTCACCTTCGACAGACTTCGGTCCTTGTGACATGAACGCAAACGGATTAAGCGATCCTCCTTCGTCGACGTTCTTCTCCTTGCCGTCAATCAAGTAACAGTCAAACAACTTCTCTTTCAAGTAATCCAACAACTGGTCAAATTGGAAGTTAAGCAACGTCGACTCGTTGCGCATCATAAGAGCAACTGCAAACTTCAAACTGGCTTCTATACCTTCACTGACAATAGCATCAAAGATCCGTAACACAATCTCCAACGGAAACTTGTAGGAAAACATCGTCAAGAACCATTGCGAAGCATACATAGAAGACCGGATCCCCTGTCTCATCAAATGAGTGTGCAACTTAGGGCACATATCTTCAAGCAATCGTTCAAATTGGTACAAGATCAAGTGTAATCCTGGCATGTCTGGAAGGAACAAGTCTCTCAAGCCATAACTCTTCATCAAGGTCACAAGCATACAGAACGCCTCGCTCTCATTCATGTTCATCAACAACGGCACAGCTACAAAAGCCATGCCTTGAGTGTAACCAACCTCGGTGTCATACAAAGAGTATGCTTTGACGATGTTGAACAAACTGTCCGACTTCTCTGCCATCGAGGCATCTGAAACAAATCTTGTCCGAGACAAATCCCGTTTGATCTGTTTCTCATGGTTACTGGACTCTGAGACAATCGTGGTATAGAACTCTTCCAAGCCAAACGACTTGGAGTTGGAGATTATCTGCCAGATAAGTCCACGGATCTTCTCAGGAATCCCCGTAGTGATCTCAAGGTACATTCTTTCAGGGTCTGTCTTGATCACGTCGTCGTAATCGTTGACCACAAGAGACCAGAAATCCCAGTCGATCTCGTCTTTGCTACCAGGCGCATGGCTTTCAACGTTCTTTCTGTACTCGTTGAACACATTGATCAACGAAGCAGCTCCCGACTTGATCTGTTCCTGTTCTTTAGCGTCCTTTGCAAGAACTTCACTGACGTTCCGCTCAAATCTCGAAGTCATGAGCTTGTAACTTATAATGTCACCCTGTTCGTTCTGGTACCCAAGACTGTTCTTGGACTGTTTGGAAGTAGTAGAATTAGTAGATTTCCGACGGAACCACGAACTGATGGCACTGCCGGACTTCTTTGGTGCCATACTGGACGATTCACTAGCAAGGTCCTGGTTCTTAGTCTCTTCATTAGGTTCATCGTACTCTTTGTCGTCGTTGAAATTGATCTCTTGCATGTCTTCATCATAACTATAATTTCTAATTTCCTTCTCCTGATTCAACGACAGATCGATCTCTTCATTAACAGCTTGATTCTCGTTGTCTTTCGATCCAGCATAATCATCTTTGGTGGTTGGAGTTTTCTCCACGTCGCCCTCATCGATATCCGATTTCAAAGCCTTAAGCTTAGCATTCACTCTGTTCAAAAGATCCTGGTCATCAGACAAATCGTCGTCGTCATCGTCTTCATCTCCAAGTTGACTGCCGTTTGAATTCTTGTACAAAAGTGGAGTCTTGCCTCTGTTCACTAGCGTAGCACTGTCGTCGTTATTCCCTTCGTTACTGGTCATGGTCATTAAAGTACACCCTGGCAAAAATATTAACCCGCTACAAAAACCGTCGGTGCAAATTCGGCTGGCAATTGATACGATCCACTATATATATCCAGGTCCAAAAAGCAACGTTTTGTATTGTGTGGATGATTATCGACGCACAAAGTGTTACAAACTAATCAATGGATAGTTCTCTGACAACTTGTGCAGCACACGTGACCAGTAAACCCCCAGCCGAGGTCAAGCACTGGTGATGAGGAACAATGGCTACTAGCACATGCTAAACACGTGGAACATATCGCCGATCTTCAGGTTTATTTTTCGGTGGTAACAGCAGCTGTCAGCACTGGATCGGTAGCAGGCTCTGGGGTAGCGATCTGGTCGGAATCCTCCACCAACTTCTCCAGGTCGTCGTAGATTATCACGTTGTCTTCTTCCTTGGCTTCTCTGGAATACACTCCGTTGAGATCCTCAAACGAATTATTCTGGTTGTAGATAGTCGTCGAGGTGGTTTCTGCCTCCTCTGTTTGAGGCTTTGCATGCGAATCTTTGGGATCTGACATCACATGTTTAGGGTCCTGGTCAACTGCGTCTTTTGAAAGCACTTCAAAATTTCCAGTGTCAGTGGCCTCTAGAGCTGTAGTAGATTCCACTGGTTTAGTCAACGATTCTGATTTGCTGTAAACGTCTGGATCAGCACCCAAATCCACAAACTCGTCTCCTTCTTCACCAGTTTCTGACTCCACAAGCACCAAGTGTCCGCCTGTCAAATGGTCAAAACTACTGCTTCTCATATGAAGGTCACTCTGGCTGCCGTCAACAAGATTGATAATATTGTTCAACCCGTTGTCTTTCACCTGTGCCTTGAACTTAGCCCAGTCGTCTGCATCCTTGATGAACAACCCAATCAACATCGAAGGATCCATCTCAGACAAATGCAATTTATTGAAAGCTGTAGTATGCACAGAGTCAAGCTCTGCACTTGTAAGCACAGTTTCAGGGTATTCGGTGTCCTGGTTTGAAACCTCCGATTCTTGGATGTTAGGTATCACCGATTTGCTCAAACTGTACTCTGGGTTGAGTTTCAACGCCTGTCTGTTAGAAGTATGAGGATCCAAGAAGAACAAGTAGTCTGACTGGTACCCAAAGAAATAATGAGAAGACGAAGGACGGCCCCCAGCAATGCCCACAGACTGGTCTAAAGAAAGTAACGTTTTCAAACTTTTATGGTACACTTGGTTGACATTGTCAATTCCTAACCGGACACCAAGCAACAACAACACCGGAGACTCTGCTACAAGTTTCTCCATATCGCTATTGTAAACGTCGCCGCTGTCAGCTCCAATATACACTTTCAAGCCTGCGTCTTTGAAATCATCACATAATGCTTGGATAGACCGTGACGCTGCAGAAGGACCAAACCATTCACCAGAGCTCTTGCCACACAAAAGCCCACCTTTCTTGACAAAATTATGGATCGAGAACGGAGACGCAGGATCGTCAACAAACCACGAAATGATTCTGTCGTGTTTGATCTCCTGGGCCACCTTTTTGTTGGCAGACTGACCGTACCTCCAGTCTCTTCCTACATGCAAATTAAGCAAACAGTTCGCAAGAAGACTCTGGCTGGTTCTTATCATACAGCCCCAGCCACTGTCGGTGCTGAAACCGTCGCTGTTTAAATCGGCAAAGTTGCCTCTCATTATAGCTCCTACCACTGCCAGCGGACTATTCTTATCCTTAGGTATTGGAGGAAACCCCACTCTATAAGTAAGCCATATCCTAGTCCGCACGTCGTCAACAAACTCTTTTGGAAACTCCTGTTTTGGATGCTGTTCCTTGGCCGGTTCTGATTTCCCTCCAAAGAACGAGTTGATGTTTAGCTGGATCTTCTGCTTGAAATCAGCGATATCTATTGCCTGATGCTCATCGGCTGTTGGTTCTTCAGCTGGTGGAACCAACACCACACTGTCACCATCAGCACTACTAGTCCCGTTGGAATTATCAACTGGTTCTCCATTAGCTGGTTCATATCTATTCCCTAGAACAAATAACGGGTTCTTGACATCATCATGTGCGAGCTCTTTATCTAGAAAGATATCTATCACTCGCTGGAACCCCGACTTGGAATTCATGTTTGTTCAAACCCTGGCACACTGTCTATACTGTAGAATCCCTAGCCTCAATTATCCAGAAATCAGTGCAATATCCACACAAATATCCACAAACACTGCAATTGTTGATGGGTTGCCTTTTTGCCCCAAACTTGCACACTGTCAAATCGGGTTAGGGGCGCTGAGCAGGTGATCCAATGATCCGGGTGGGTGGTACAAGGGAGACTTGAGGCGGCCTGGAGTTTTTCCTGAGGGTCAAGCTTAGGCGGGTGCCTGGGCGGGTCTCTGGGCGGACGTCAAGATTTTAGAGGGGTACTTCATTGATCTACCGGCGGCTTGAGGAAGACGTCCGGGCGGATACCTCGGGCAAAAAAGACACTAAAGGAAAAGTAACAGTCAATTGAGAATCCTACACACTACAACACTACTCTACCAAATTTTGAAACAACTAATTTATTTTTGTCCAAACAAAAACCCTCGATTCACACTACTGTGTAGTCATTTGCTCGGAGTTTTTCGGACACCATTGGTTCCTTCATCTCTAGGTCTCTGCTCACTATGATTCTTTGATTAGAATCACCTGCATGATTGCGCAGTGTATATATTTTTTCCAAATCAACCTCGAGACAGTATCAACTTCTTTATACAACAATGCCTAGAAAGAAAGGGAATTCAAGAGGAGGTGGCCGAGGAAGAGGCGGCCGGTTTCCTCATCCAGCGAAAAGTTTTGGGAAAGGTAAAGGCAAGCAAAAGACCCGGTACGGAAACGGGTATAAAGATGGCCCTGATTACGTAGAATTGATGGACCTTGAGCAAGACAAAGGAGTTACGAAACTCAAAGACGGTGCAGAGTATACGAGGAGAAATCGGAAACATATGTTTGAAAGACAGCTCAGAAACAATCCTGTGGCGTTTGTGAAGTCGGAGGAGACTTATGATCCGTCCAAGATCATGGAACTTGGTTTGAAGAAGATGAAGAGTGGCCAGAGAGAGCATGGGGAGGAAGTTTTAGAGGAGACCTTAGAAGAGGAGGAGGTGGTTGAGAAAGACATTGTAGATGATGCTTTATTAGGAGAACAATCGCAAGTGCAGGTTCTGGTCCAAGAGGAGTTTTCCATTGAAGAAGGACTTTCGCTGACAGAGAACATTCCAGCAAACGGACTTAAAGAAAACATTCAAGCAGACGAACTTCCAGAAGACGAACTTTCAGAGGACGAACTTCCAGAAAAACTTCCAGCAGACGACGACCAAAATGAGTTTCTTGAAAACGACATCCAGACATATTCTCCCCAATCTAGTGATTCAGAGTCTATACCTGATGACCAATTGTTCTTTGAAGACCTGACAGGGACTCCTAACAACGAACCTATTAATTCAAAGAGTTTTGACACAATTATTGCTCAGAGAGCAGCTAAAGTTAAGAAAGCTGCTGAGAAAGTGACAATCACACAATCTAGTACCACTGCCACCACTGAATACAGTTCGAATTTCACCGTGGGCAAAGTCACTCTCACCACAGTCACTGATAACAATACTGGGGAGACGTTTGTGCAGCTTCCAAGAGGCAGAAAGTCAAAACAAGGGTTCAAGCCTATACATATGGACAAACAGACAGAAGACGATATGGCTATCAAGGAGTATATTGACAATGTGATGGATACATACATCCATCCCGATTCAGATGAAAGTGGTCTGAGTTTCTCATTAGACGAAACAGATTTGAAAGATTTAAGAGACAAAGCAGTGTTACGATTGTCGGATGGTGAATCAGACGAAGAGTCAGAGTCAGAGTTTGAGAGTGCTGCTGAAGAGATGGATCTGGAAGAAGAAGAGACACTCAATCATATGATTGCATTCAACCAAAGCCTAGAACGGTTCTCCGAGTTGGATGTTTCTGACACTCACAGTTTGAGGGCTGAAGGAAAAGGTAAGAACAAAAAACCTGCTTTGAAAGGATACTGCGACGATGAAGATTTAAGTCGTCAGATCTTCAGTCAGTTTGAGACTAGAAGATTGTCAAAGGCTGACAAACGGAAACAGAGACAAGGGAATCTACACCAGCAGAAACTTATGAATGATGATTTACTCGAGAAGTATCCATACTCGATGCATGTTAAGGATATAAAGATGGAGCTAGAGATGCTTCTTGATGACCCATTGAGGAACACGTTGCTGTTCCCACCTATGGATCCGCATGGTTTGAAGACGGTGATCAAGATGGCCGAGCATTTGAACTTCAAAGGCAGACGACAGGGCCAAGGAAACAAGGTGTATGCCGTGGTTATAAAGACCAAGAAGACATATAACTATCATCCGAACTATGATCTTGTGGGCCGATTACTTCGCCAACGGCCGATCTTCAACAGAACCGACGTCAAGAAACCAAAGGATTTTGTGATCACTGAGGGCAAGCGCAGCAACAAGGCTCATGTGTCTGAAGGACAGGTGGTTGGTCAGCATGCACCAGAAATCGGTCAAGAGAATGTGGGAAGAAGAATGCTTGAGAAACTCGGATGGACCAAAGGTGAAGGGTTGGGTGCCGACCATAATAAAGGAATGGCAGAACCGATCTTGGCTACTGTCAAGAAATCCAAGTTGGGAATCAAGTCGAAAGAACAGGTATTTTACTAATCGATCTGATTGGCATACTCAACAAGTAAGTCCACTTTATCTTCCATTTGTTTCAAGCACCGAAGGAATTTCGTACGAGATTCATCGATTTGTCTTGACTCTGCCACATATCGCAGTTTGGTTCTGGCTGTTGATGCCAGAGTGATAGGGACTTTGACGTTTGTACCATAGAGTGTCTGATGCACGGAGTTTGCAAACCTGAGCAAATGCAGCTCAGATTTGAGGATGTTAGGTATCGTGATAATTGCCCCCGGCAATTGTGAGTAAGGGACATCGAGTTTAATGCAAATATTCTTCAACACGTTCTGGGCTTCTGTAAGATCGAGATCGTCTATCACAGGCAAATCAAGGTCATCATACAATGTTTTCCCTGAACCCTGTATAACCGATAGACTAGGCACAGTGTGCTCGGTTATTGGTTTCGTATGGTTATCAAAATGTCTTGGTTTTCTTTGTGTAGGTTTAGGTTTGTCAAGCATTAATTTAAGTGCTTGTTGTTTCTTCTCCATCATTGAACGAAGCTCTTCAATTTCTTGTTCTATCTGCCTTGTATCAGGTATAGACTGTTGTAGCACCGACTCGTCCTGCCAATCTTGTTCCAACGGTTTTTCAATGATCGAAGACTCTGCTTCTGGAGGTGGAGGATCAGTTTTGTCTGTTTCCACAGTATCTGATTTCTCAAACGAGTTCTGTAAATGAAACGACACGTTTCGTTTTTTCTTACCTTCGTCTATTGTCAGATTATCGATTTTCTTCATTATACCATCGGGATGTAAATCTGGTGGAGGTTTAGGTTTAGGAGTCGACTGTGAGATTGGAAACCTAGCTAATGGGATTTTGATTTTGGGCTGACGTAAAGTTGGTGAGAATTCATCAGTGGTTTCGTCTTCTTTCTCTTCTGTTTCATACCGTTGAAAATTTTCCAGTGCGTTTTTTGCCAGAGTTTTCTTGTTGGCTGCTGGTTCTTCTGATTCCCAATTGTCGAGGATCTTTCCACCTTGGGCAAACGACAAATCAGCCAAACTTCCAACACTAGCTATATTTGTTTCTAATTCAGATTCATCTTGGGATAAGTATTTATAAGATTCCGATACTTCGGACTGAGTCAGGTTTGCAAATGGCATGGTGCAGAGTAGGAGACTAAAAGATCAAAAACACTCAGTAGTAGTCAACACTCAATAACAGTTAAAAATATAGAATGGAGCACCCTAATAAAAATAAATCCTGAAAAACAGTTCAGTATTCTATGCAAGTTGTCTGTAGACCAATTTGTGTTATCTGCTGACCAATCAACAGCTTCTCTTTCTGTGTTGATTGCACTGTTGAACTTTGTGGCTGTAGATTTTGATCTGTTTGTTTCGAACGCGTCTATAAAAAACATGGAGTGTGTATACCAAGGGAGTGGGTGTTTGAGATCGAGTCAAGCTGAGGAAGTTAGAATGAGACACTCTCAGCAGTTAATACTTATCCCTCGACTTATCCCACCGTCTCACTAAATGTAATCAATCGCTTCACTGCAGTGATCCATTTTCGAGTTTGTTCATTCAACATAATGTTGGCCACTTCTTTCTCGCCTGAGATTTTCTCCAAAGCACTACGCGCATGAACTCCGACTCCTACTATACCTATGGGCCAAGCAATATTGCCCACACTAAGTTTCAAGTACGCCTCGTTAGCACGATTGTAATCTTTCTGCTGGATGTAATAGAGAATTGTCGACAACGACGTCAACATATTGTCTGGAAGAGTGTGTTTGCGAAGCTGGAAAAGTAACGGCACTATATGTTTCTTGGTCTCAAGCAATAAGTCTTTACTTTTCTGGATCTGGTCCAAGTTGTCTGGAGTAACTGTCTTGTCAAACGACGTTTCCCAATCAGACAAAACCTGTTTAATGTACGCTCTGTCTTGAGTCGCCACTTTTTCTTTGTTTTCGGCAATATCTTCTGGTACTATGGTTGTTCCTACTGCAGTTTCTTTCTCTTGTTGAATGATTCTTAACTGTTCAAGCTTTGCTTTTCGATCAGCATCAGACTTTTCTTGGGTGTTTGTTTGAGAGTCTGTTCGTGAATATTCAACAATTTGTTCAGATTCTTGTTCATTGTCTGGCTTATTTTCTAACTCATTGGTATCTTCAGTTTTTGTTTCAACCAGTTTGGTAGTTCCTTCATTTATCACTGGTTCTATGTTCTCCGACTGATTATGCTCCACCACTTTTCCGCCGGTTTCATTTTTTATCTTCTTAGATCCATCAGAACCACCAACCTGATTAACCAATTTTCTTTTCTTGGAAATCTCGCCGCTTAAAAATGAGCTCAAATCCATTGTGCGGAGACTTATTGGTTAATGAGACACTGCAATTGAGTGTTGTATTTTTCAAGCACTCAACATGCATGTGTGAAAGTACACTGGCAGAAGCACTGAGAAGTACTGTATGGAACAACTAGATGTACTACAGTTCTACATTACTCAAAAAAGAAAATGCACTAAATCGACTAAAATCATTGACCAATAAGTTTCTGGAATTCTTACTAGTTGATGATCAGCCCCACATAATACTTATCGGAATCCGTATGTACGATAAACCGACACTACTCTAGTAATTGACTACCTGCAGTATTGTCCTAATCACCACAGATCTATATACACCCCAGTACACCAGCACGATTAAATTATAGAAAAAGAATTAACGAAAAAGTCAATCGCAGCAACCAACCCACGCCCCCTACAAAAATAAACCAAACATAAATTCAATCATCTAGTCTAGTACTGCTTGGTACCTATTATCCTATGCCTATTACCAATTGTAGAATGTCTGCTTGTTTTCGTTACCGACCTTGGTGATCTCGTCGACGTCAGCCTGGTCGAGTTTGAACGAGAAAATGTCTCTGGATTGCGCCAACCGTTTTTTGTTGGAGGAAGTGGTGACCGGAATCACTCCGACTTGAGTGACCCATCTCAACACCACCTGGGCCTCAGTTTTACCGTACTTGGCAGCCAACTTGGTGAGCAAGGTGTTGAGCTCGGTTGGTTTTTTGACAAGAGTAAGTGGTGCCAAAGGTGCGTACCCCACCAATTGGACGTTGTGTTCCTTACAGTAGTCGTAGATGTCCGGAGTCTTGTTCTGGGCCATCGGATGGAACTCGATCTGAAGAACCGTTGGCTTGATCTTGGCAATTTTCAACACCCTATCAAGTTCCTTGGAACTGCAGTTCGACAACCCAATAGCCTTGACTTTACCTTCGTCGTAAGCCTTTTCCATACTTTGCCATTGTTCTTCTAAAGTCAACGGTTTTCTTTTACCAAAATCACTGTTGGCAGAGTGCAACAAGAACAAATCAAGGTAGCTGGTGTCGAGATCTTTCAAAGACTGCACTATCGAATCGTATGGAGAGTCAGTGAACGGCTCGAGTCCGGGGATCCCACAGAAAAATTTGTCGGTGATAAACAAGTTCTCCCGAGGAATCTTCGACAGATCCATGCCCTGTTTCATCTCCTTACGTGTCAAGTAGATCTCGGCCCCGTCAAGGTGCTCGAACCCAGCCTCAAGTGCGTTCTCTATCGAGGCCACCAATTCAGGCATCACGTAATCTGCACCTACGTTCATTCCACTCTTGGTGACCCGCCAGGTGCTGCCACAGCCAAACCCGACGGCAGGCACCTTGACCCCGTTATTCAAAGTTACGTATTCCATTACTGGCCTGTGATCAATGGCACACCGTAGCCCATATATACTGGCTGATCCAGCTGATGACTAATAGGCTATCAGTGGGGGAGCTGTGCTACCCGGCCCGTGGGGTCGGGCCGGTGATAAACTGTGAGCAGCCGGTGAGCAACGGTAAGCAACGGGTGGTGCATAGAAGTGAGTGGGAGAGTGGCATGGAATGGAATGAGTGTCAAGAGATACGGTGGTTGTAGAATATACGTTTTTATTCAATAAGATAATTATTTCTTATTTTTTCTCATTATTTAATTTCTTGCTTACTTCTTTATTCCTCATAAATAATTCCTAGTTCCAGTGTCAAGTATCACTCCTCTGGCTCACCTCGTGTGACATATACTCCAGACTAAGTTTAGACCCTGACACTCCTCTACACTCCACCACACACCTTACACTCCACCACTCCTTACACCTTAAACAATCCAAATCCAATCCTAATCCCATTCCAACACAGCCCAAACAGTAACCACCTCCTCCAAATGACCACAGGTCACAGTTCTCGACTCGGACACCAAGTCCTCTGTGCCCAGGCTTGGCCTTGGTCTAAACCTGCAGAAGGAAAAGGATTTTTTCTTTCTAGTAAACTTTCTAGAGCCACCCACGCAGTTCACTCTTACAGTGCCCAGTCGACCCCAGTGCAATTTCCTGAGTGTAAAGCCGCCGATATTATTAGCTGACCAGACTCCCCTTGTGATTGCCAATCTTTTTGTTTGGTTTCCCGCTGGGCGTGTGAGGTATTATTCTGTGTTGCTTTAGATGAGATAGATTTGCCAGAGTCTCGATGTCATCTCCAACCACTGATCCATTGGACACCACCCGGTCGTTCTTGGTTCCTAACAACAACAACGCTTCCAAGCGAAGAAAGTCTCGTCAGATTGATGCTGGTAACACACCGTTTGACCGCAAAGTGTTTGGGTCCAAAGCTCATACCTCAGGGTTCAGAAACGATGATCTTGGATTGTCCAAGAGTTATGGAGCAGTGAGTGGGTTGTTGGACTCCAGCAACGGCGCCACCAAGTCTGGCAGTCGGTTCCGACGCCGTCTTAGTTTGGCCAACAACGCAAACAATGCTCCGACGTTGCTTGATGATTTGTACTTCCACCAGAATATATCCGATATAGGCAATTTACTGGAGAGCAACTACGATTTTGAGGATTCGCATCCCAGTGAGTCCGGTGACGATTCTTCCGACTCTTCGCTTGACGATGTGTGTTTGCCGTTCAATGCTGATTCCAGTTCGGTGGTTAAAAACTGGCCTGACTTGTCGGTGTTGCAGGAGTTCTACGAAGAAGAAACTAAGGAAGCCCTGCTTCTCTCTGAGGCCGACAAACAAAATATTGGCCAAGGTATAGACGGATACTCGACTGCCGACGACCATTCGGAAATAGCTCCTGAGACGTCGGTGGCGTTCCAGCAACCATTGATCAGCAAGATCGATACCCCGTTTGCCCCTTCCAACCTAACTGCTAAACGAGTGAACGAGGCTGCCATCTCTGGAAGACTCCGGCCTCCCAAGTTCAGTCCTTGGGACAAAACCACCAAATCCAAGTTGAAAAACTACTTGCCTACAGACTTCCCGCTTCCTAGTTTCCAAGACACAGAAAAGAAATTCGAGCAGTTCAGATACACATACTTCCGGCCAAACCTCGAGGCCACCATCCATTCGCCATCGATCTCAGGGTTGCTCCAAGATGGCCAGACGTTTGCAGATCTCTTTGTGGTGTCGCAGTACCAGAAATCCAAGATGCCTCCGTCAATAATCCAGAGAAAAAGCCGTATAAATGTCACCGACGCACTCAGTGCTTCCAACACAGGAAGTCTGTCCAATGCAAAAGACGGAACGTCCACGCCTCGTAGCACTGCCAATGGAGCAGCCACTCCTGCTTCACAAGAAGACCCAGCTCCGTTCTGGTTGGACGTGTTGGATCCTACTGAAGAAGAAATGAAGGTGCTTAGTAAAGCGTTCGGGATCCATCCGTTGACCACAGAAGATATATTTTTAAACGAGGCTCGTGAGAAGGTGGAGTTGTTCAAGGACTACTACTTTGTGTGTTTCCGATCGTTTGATATTGTTCAAGAAAGACTCAAGCGCAAAGCTCTTAGTGACAAGTTGTCGAATCTCGAGTCGAGCAAACTCGAAGAATTGAAAAAGAACGTAGGCAAGTTGGGCCATTTGAGAAAAGTCGTGGAGAAATTGTTCAATTTGAAAAAAGGCAAGAACGAGTACAGCGCATTGGAATCCCAAGATTTCGACAGACCAATGAGACGGAGAGAAAGTACCACTTTGGGAGGAGCCACGCGGAAAAAGAGCAGCAAATATAGAGAGCTTGAGCCGTTGAATTTCTATGTGATAGTGTTCCATGATGGAGTGCTCACGTTCCATTTCTCTCCTTCACCGCATCCTGTTACAGTACGAAGAAGAGCGCGTCTTCTCAAAGATTATCTTACAGTGTCGTCTGATTGGATTGCTTATGCATTGATTGACGATATCACTGATGCGTTTGGACCGATGATAGAGACGATCGAAGAAGAGGTGTATTCGTTTGAGGACGCAATCTTGAAGTTACATTCTGGTGGTGGTTCAGATTCCGAAGATTCTGATATGGAGTCAGAGACAAATTACCATTCGGACCGTAAAACCATCTCGTCCAGAGTGAGTTCTGCTACCTCGACGTCTTATCTTTCTACCTCGTCAGCTGAATGGCAGCGGAAAGGTGATATGTTGAGACGGATTGGAGAATGCCGTAAACGGATCATGAGTTTGCTTCGGTTGCTTGGATCGAAGGCAGATGTCATTAAAGGACTTGCCAAACGTTGCAACGAGAACTTTGATGTTGCTCCTCGTTCAGAGATTGGAATGTACCTCGGAGATATCCAAGATCATATTATTACAATGGTGCAATCGTTGAACCACTATGAGAAACTTCTTGCACGGTCGCATACCAACTACTTGGCCCAGATCAACATCGACATGACTAAAGTGAACAACGATATGAATGATGTGCTTGGGAAGATCACGGTGTTGGGAACGATTGTGTTGCCAATGAACGTGATCACTGGATTATGGGGTATGAACGTCATAGTTCCAGGCCAAGAGGCAGAAGGACTTGTATGGTTCTTTTCTATTTTGGGATCGATGCTTGCGCTTGCGATTGTCAGTTACTACATCACAGTGAAGTTGTATAATTTTTGAGATTGTCAAGGAGGGAGGAGGTTGGAAGTTTTGGCAAGGGCCGAGGGAGACCAGAAGTTGATTAGCAAGTGCCTAGAAGTTGATTGCATTGATGGAGTGCTTATAGAGCTGATGGAGTGGATTACAAGAATTTTGTACTGCTTAGCTTACGGCTATGTGCTGACTAGTTCAAATAGGTAGTTAGGAGAAGTTATAATACTAATCTGCTTCCATGATACATAGTACGAGGTGTGTATTGGCGCTATTTGAGCATAGTGATTTCTTTATTGTTGTGTCTAAAGTACAATGTTCTTCACTTTTGTGTCTAGTACTTCCTACTGTCACACAATCTTCCTCGCTGTTTCTTGTCCACCACCCACAGTACAACCCCGTCCTACTATTTTACGCCTACTTCAAGATAAACACGCATTTCTCTGCCCAATTGATCGTTGTTTCAGTGTACGACGGCCAAATCGAGCTTAAAGTGCTACCATTCACTACGTGTGGTCTAAGACTCACTGCTTCATTACGCGAAGTGTACACTGATCTAACTCACACAGTGCAGGATTTGACAAATTGGTCTAAGTGCTTATCGTTCAGTAACACAAACCGAACTAGCACAACCGTCTCAGTTTTAGGTCTAGTGCAAATTACACTCCGAGTGATATGGTACGAAACACAAACCGACAGTGGGAATACTAGGTACTAGTAGGTAAGCACTAATTACCTTGCCAAGTACTAGCAGCTATGTTTCAGTGTACGAAGCACAATGTAATAAACCCTCACTGTCTCAGTGCACAAATCACCAATTGATCTGGAACCCGATGTGTCATGGTACAATAGTCGTATCATAAGTGTTTCACTGGGGTGGACCCCACTGGACTTGACCACACGCCGACTATTACACAGGCAATTACACCGATTGAACTCACCAATTCACAATGTAACACCCACAACACTGCTCCTCCCACCCACACACCACTCCCACCAGATCAATTTAAAGCACCTCTGCCATTGCCGGTTTTAGTACCCTAGTAGTGATGATCGGCTTGGCCACTGGTTCAATTGATTTAGTGCACGGTGCCTATGCTTACAGACTCATACTAAATCTAGTCCTATGTTTCCTCAGATGAACTCGGAGTTTCTACCGGATTGAAAGGCTCATACTCTCCAGAAATCAACGTAATAATCACAAATGCCCACCCACACTACTACTATCCCTACTAAAAACACCCCAACTAACACAAAACTATCAAACACCACCCACACTCCTGGTTCCCTTAATGCCAAATCCTCCAGCACAATACTGAATCACCACGCTGCATGTTTGTCATGTGACTATGACGACCACCGTTACAGTGCAGGAACTGGCTCTGATCCTCAAGCAACAGTCCAATGTATTGAGGTCATGCGCTCTCCGAGAACCACTCTAACCACACAACCATGATTCCAGCAGAAACAAAGGCACGCCCAAGGATCTGCCGCAATTGTTACTCAATTGCAAGGGCCTAAATCCAACCCGTCCAGAAACCGGGCCTGCTGCAGCCCACGGTATCATCCCAGAATGGTGCAGCCGGCCGCAGGGGTTCGCGACCAGTCCACTCCAGTAGACTTGTCCAGAGACCGTTTTTAGGCCACCAAGGAGAAAAAACCACAGTGTGCGACTTTTTAGATCCCAGCGCCATTCAAGACCCCCAGCCGTCCAGCCGCCGTGGTATGGCCCCCCGTTTCTGTTCTCCTGCCACAAACCCCGTTCCACTGCTTTTTGTGGGCCCCCAATTCCCAGGGCCAACACCAGATCACCGAGTCGTGGTGTCCGTTTCCTCCAGCCAGTGGTGCTGATTATCACCAGAGACCCGTAGCCATGACCACCGAACAGATCTACCAGTACAACATCTACCACCGGCCCAGCGACCTGGACTCGACCAACCAGATCCACGACAAGATCTCGACGTTCACCACCAACACCAACAACTCCAACCTCAACGAGTACTACGACGTGACGTCGCACCAGACCTCGGAGGTCGCCAGCAACGCCTACGACCTGTCGCTCCCGGTGGAGGAGTTCCAGTTGGACCTGTTGTTGTTGTCGGACATTCTCAAGACGTGCCCGAACTTCTCGTTCTTTGACGAGCTTATCAACATCAAGTCGATCGAGCAGGCCCAGACGTTGCTCCACTACGACCTCATCAAGATCAACGACTCGATACTCGACATCCTGGCGTACTTGAAGGAGCTCATTGTGCTTCTCCAGAACCTCGACACCATCACCTCCAACAACTCGCCCTTGAACAAGTACTACGACAACGTCGAGTGGATCTACGAGGGCCGCCTGGAAATCACCAAGATCGTCAAGAACGTCGACGGCATCGACTCCATCATATCACAGCTTCTCCACATCATCGAGTCCAAGCTAGACGACACCACCAGCGACGAGCAGTTCTTCGAACACCTCCGCTCCCATGATTCCCACGACCACCGTGACAAACGTAAGCTCGAGTACCTCCACCTTCTCTCCAACTTCGACGACATCTCCGACCTCTCGCTCCAGGTGAAAAAGTACATGATGGTGTATAAGCGACGGCTCGACATTGCGATCCAGTACAACGAATTGTACCACCAGATCCTCGAGTCGGTCAACGACGAGATCGAGTCCTGCCTCAAACACTCGTTCAAGCTCCACGAGCTCAAGTTTGCGCTTACAAACAAGCCAATGGAGTCGTACGGTTTAAAACAGATAGGCGACTCGTTGCGTAAAGTGCTCCTCTCGATAGCCGACACTAACGACCCCCAGAACAAAGCATACCCTGTGCTTGCCCCAGCAGAACACGAGTTGTACCAGCTGCTCGACCATTTGAAGAACGGGGTCGAGCCTATCAAGGCCAGTTTCGACTACATCAAACCCCAGCTTGTTGCCTACGCGCAGAGAGAAGAAATCGCAGAGTTCTATGCCAGCTCGATCGACAGAATGAACCTCAAGTACGACAAGATCGAGGAGAAGTTTGTGTTTCTCATCAACGATCTTGACGAGGTCCGTTACGAACTTGTCCAGAAACGATGGGCCGACGTGTTCCGCTACGTAATTGAGACTCTGGTCAAGAAGATGGACGAAGTTCTAGACCAGCTTCTTGAGCTTGGGATCATATCAGGTGAGAAATCGCTTGTGCCTGTAGAACTCGAGCAAGAGTTGAAGTTGGTCAATGACCTGGTGGCCTTGATCCAGAAATGCACCCAAGAGAAAATATTAAGAGACAGTGAGCTCGGCACCACGTTCGAAGAAAACTGCGTGCAGCCTTGGAACGATATCGTGGCCAAGCTTCCTGCCAGTCTGATTGCCGAGTTGTTTGGCGACGACTCGTCCAAGCCCGAGAAGAACAGCTTTGAGAGCGCGTTGTCAGAAGAGCCGGTGGTCAAGAATAAGCCGTTCCGCTTGGGCCTGCGGTTGAGCCATTCCAACGGGTCCGACTTGATGCTGCCAGACGACCAGCTGTACTCGAACCGTAACCTGATCCAGAGTCCCTCCGTGGGTCTGTTGGTCTCACCTGTATTGGGAGACCATGAGTTCCAGGCCCGGCTGTTCAGTCTCAGCAGAAGCAACACCTTGAACCAGATCAGTCAGTTTGCCGGCCCGCCAATGAACGACACCAAGGCCCAGGATCCTGAGACAATGGCTGAAATAGGCTCCCCTCAGATGTCCGCCGGGTTTGGGCTTGGGATCAATGGGCCAGGCAAGTCCAGCGAGTCGCAGGAGACAACGTCGAAGCACTCGCACCGCCGCTCGCTCACGGGGTCGCTCCTCATTGGCAAGATGAACCTCCAGCCGGTGATTGTCAGTGGGTCAGCAGAACCGCAGCCAGAACCTCAGCAGCCTCCAGAGAAACAACTCTCACCAAGACAGCTCAAGAGCAGCACGTTTGCCGGAATAGTACCGCGAACAGGATTGTTTGCCAACAGAGACTTGAAGGTGTTGAGTACGGTGGAAAGTATTGCGGATGAGGAGTCCACGATGTACCCTGACGACGACAGTGTGGAAGTGGAGAGTCCCTTGATAAAGAAAACTACACGTAGATCTCTTATAGCTTCCCGACGGTCGTCTATCCCTACACGAAACTCGTTGAGTTCTGTCTACAATACCAGCTACGAAGAGGCTTCGACCATAGAAAGTGGACGCATGGATGCTTTACTGAGACTCGAGAACGGGTTCAGTGACAAGCCTTACAATTTACCAGACCATTTGGAGAACCTCAAGTTGGAAGATCTTCAGAAATCGCCGTTGCAAAGCTCACCAAACCAGAACTCGGACAACTCGCGGTCTCTGATCACATACAAATCGCCGCGGACCTCGATCTCTCGACTCCCAGTGGCCAAGAGCAACCGCAACAGCAGAAAGTACACCGTGATTGCCAGTCCTACAAATGGGTCGTTTGGAGAGCCAGACAACCACGAGGTGTCGATAGTCGGGTTGCGAAACTTCAGCGACGAGACCCCAGTGAAGTCGCATTCCAGAAACAGTTCCAATATGAGCGACGGGTCACTCCGTACCCGAAGCAATTCCTACAAGAGCTCGTTGGTGCCAGTGCCTGCAGGGCAGCTGACGAGAATCAAGGTGCCAGAGTCAAAAACACCGGATCCAAAGCATGACACCTACAACAGTGATAACCCAGACGAGCACGACGCAGCATTGAAGACAATCGACCGGATTAAGAAGCTCAAGAAGAACTCGCCTGGCCATGCCTCGTTGATCCCGCAACCCAAGTCCAACTTGGGCAAGCCTGGGTCTAAGAAATCGGACCCTACCAGTATCAAGCGGAATTCCAGCGGCAGCAGGGTCAGCAGTCGAGCTAAGATCATCGCCCGCAAGGAGTTTGTCTAGATGTTGCCCTGGGATCCTTTCAATATGTACAATTCTCTATGCCGTTTTCGGTTCTATCTCGGTTAATTCTCGCTTAGTTTCTCGCTTATTCAATGTTTAATTGGTAATTTTTACAGTTTGTTGGTAGCCCCAGGCCCTACAGAATAGACACTTTGACGAATAAAGCACGGTGTAAGTGTCTGTAAGAGTCTAGAATGGTCTAGAATGCCCAGACCCTGCAATGGTCTAAAACCAACTGCAGCAACTTGGAATGACACCTGCCACAATTAACAGGCTTACAATTCTGAACTACATTAAAGGATAATTCCACAGTCAACGGTGTGGGAACCCAACCATGGATTGGACAGTGTGAGGATAGGTAGCGAAGAAGGGGCTGCTTACCCTACCGTAGCACTACTACTTAATGGACTTTTTTCGCCGCTTTTAATTTGGATTTTTTTTTTTCATACTTACCTAGAGAGGTCATTGGGGATCACGAAGCCCATATGGCCATATGGCTCTGTTTACATTGCACTGCGTATCAGAGTCAAATGTCATTCTTTCCTATTGGGAAGTTTGGGTCTCATAATTTTTGATCATGAATCTGTAATTCTCTTAGAGAATGCAACACCTTTTTTCCTTTTTCGGAGATGTTGGTAAGGTTACCCATGTTTTTGAAAAAGAAATAATACGCAGGAAGTTGTGTGACACTAGGATATGTAGGATGTCTTGGCTGCAACAGGGCCGACGTGGGCGTAGGCGATAAGCAGTAGGAGGGTTTGGCCGGAGGATGAAACCCAGCAAAAGCCTTGGGGCAAGACACCAGCGGGCAAGCGAGGGCCTGAGTGAGTTTTTGCAGATTGGCAAGGTGCGATGTCGCATGAGAGTGATTAGGTTTAGCGAGTATCACGACATGGAGCAGTGTGCGCAATATTATTTGCACGCCCAAGCGTTTTTGCAGGCCAGGGCGTACTCAGATTGGTGCAAAGGTGTGGGCGGAAGCAAGTTCCATTGAAGCTGGAACAGGGCTGGCGTGGCAACAAAGAGGCTTACATTGAGGAGTGCAACGAGGCTTGGAGACCAATAGCCATGGGTGGGAGCTGGAGCTGGGTGTAGAGGAATCTCAACGTGAGATCTATTCCCCTTACAGCAGGCGACATGGGGAATTTCAGTTGTTGGCCAGCGAACAGAGGCCTTGGGCCTACCCACAATCTCCGCCAATGGTGAAACAGGACACGGCAGCGGTGCGCGAGGGTGCATGTGGAGTTAGCAGCATATTGGTGGATTGAGTATCTTTAGGAACCGGAAGCTGGGTCTGGTGGCTAAACCTGAGACTGAGAGGTTGCGGGGGGATCAACAGCGGGCCGCGGCTAGTGTCAAATGTGAAACTCGAGAACCTTGGGGGCCTGAGCTGAGGACAGGGAAGTCAAGACCAGGGCAGATGACGTAACAGCCTGCCCCTTGCCATGGGCTGCTATTGTCTGAACACAGGGTGGTACGAGCTACGGGATTTTGAAGTGTGCCAACCAGGCCCGAATACGTAACATTCCCGACGAAAACTAGAGGAAGGTGGTGGCAGGTGGCAGTCAATAGATAGACCCTGGGGGTGGGGGCTGCAAACCAGGGCATGGGGGCACAGAGGACAACAATGCCCGCGACTTCAAACGTGTCTGGAGGGTATGTAAAGTTATGTGAATAATTAAACCCTCAGGTTACACCTTGGAAAGTTCCCGTGGAAACCACTCCCGAACCGAGTGATTCCGGTGTCAGATCACTGGTTGAAACTGCGCAGCTGCCAGTCGCTGGCACCTGCGGGCGGGTACTGCGCCGGGTAACCCGCGCCGCCGGCGGTGCCCCGACAGTGGATTGGAGCAACTGGGCCCGTTAAGATTTCGGATCCACGGGCATCTGCAGCGGGCGGCAGCAACCCACCTGTGCGGTACTCAGCAGAAACCTACAGCCTAGTTCAGTCAACAGACAAACTGTTTCCAGAAAATGACAGTAGAGTGATATATAAGGTACGCTGTCGGACTGTCGAGCCAGGGTTTTCAGTCCAAAATTCATCGCCAGAGTTTCCTTCCCCAGACCACCAGCCACAATCTGCTATACCTCAAGGAACCCCGTGCCACCACATTGCCAGCTGTGACACCGTTGCTTCCGCTTATCATCTGCTGCCATTACATCATAGCCAGACTCTCCGGCGCAAGCTAGTATAACTACCCACTGCCGTCCACTCCAACTACTGTTGCCCACAATGGTTTACAGCGAAGAATATGGTTACGACTGTGACGATCCAAGTATCGTCTACTGGTGCTGTTGTCACTGCAGAACTAAGAACCCAGACTTCTTTCTGCAGTGTACCTGTTGCAAGAAAACCAACTGCGCAAAATGCAACTACCCATGGGTGGACTGACCTCCAGCCCCCAGCACTTCCTCAGCATCTACCGGTGTTCTAGCTTGCTAGTGTCTCTGGTCCACTCACATCCACAATGATCCACCAGTTTTGATTTGAAGTTCCATTCTTGGGACCTGTCTGCTTCTGATTTGAGGATCGGCTGCTATATGTCCCAAAATCTCTCGGAAACTCATACCCTCCGCCTTGGCCCAAGCCCAGCAGAGTTATCAGTGACCGACAATTGGTTTTGTTTGTCGTTATACTATATTGTTGTATATTAGAGTCTGGCTGGTTTATGCCAGCCACCACCCTTCATCGATACGTCTTTATGAGATATGTTTTTTATTGTCTGGTTGTACTACATAGATTCACTTCTACTCCCACAGATTACTTAGATTTACTTCCTACTCCCCAGATCACTTAGATTTACTTTCCTATTCCCATATATCACTTTACATCACTTAGATCCACTTCCCATTCCCACAAATCCTAGGGCCCACCAACACCTTGCCTGCAATCAATTAATACCCATTTCGTCATCCCAATTAATCCCCAATTTCTCGTTCCCTTATGCTTCCCTTAAGCTTCCCTCATACGTCTCTCCTGCAATCACAGTCTAATCTCGACCTATTGCGGCTGATCGCCAATGACCTCCAATCTACAATGCCATCTATTTTCGTCTATTGTCTAGTCCACCCTCGGGATATCTGTTGCTCCCCTGTTAATCCGAGCAATCTAGTCATCGCCGTGCTCAGTTGCATACATGCATAAGTGGTTCTATCTCTTACACATTGTCTCAAGGAGTCTCCGGCTGGCTTTCCACAGATGTGTTCCTGTTGACCACCACCCTCGGCTTCAATTTCCAATCCCACCTGCCACCTCTTAACGAGAACTTTGGGTTACCACTCAACATTAATTAATTAGTCCTCCTCACCCGCAATCTCGTCCCAGCGTGCATCTCCGCAGACCCTGACGGGTTTCACTTGCGCACTTCCTTGTAGGTTCCAGCAGTCTCTACACCCTCGATGTACACAGCATGGTGGTTTGTCAAGGTCTGAGTTCGAACGGCACCGGATGAATAGCATGGATAATCTACGCAACCTTGAGCCTACACGGTTGTGGCCCATGCTTGGCTCCCCCACTTGAGATTCTCGTATGTTGTGCTACAGATGTATTCAAACCCTATAATGTCGGAGCATATCCCCCGTGATAATTCTATTCAAAAACTCTAATTGGCGGCCAATTTGTCAACCACGCACCGGCCGTTCACGTACACTTTCACGGTGTTGCGGTCGTCGCCTGTGAACAACCATTTGGCAATGAGGTCCTCGAACTTGTCGAGGTCCGGGTCCAAGAACTCTCCGCCCTTGCCAAGCCACTGCTTGTCTGCGGTGAAGTCCTGGGCCAAGATCTCGGCTGCCAACTCGTCGTCGCTGTTCTCCTCACGCACCACGTTGTAGTAGTCGTGACGTTTGATCAAGTAGTCGGGCAACTGCCAGTCAAACACATCGATAGGCGAGTCCTTGGACCGGAGATCGATCAATTGTGCTTCCCAAGTCTTGCCTACTTGGAAATCACCCACCACCTCTTGTAGATCCAAGCACTGCGCTCCTCCAACTGTACCCAAGTACAAAACATCAGCCACCGACAACTTGTCGGCCTCTTTCTGGGTCTTCATTGCAAGATGACGAGACACAAGCAAAGCCTGGCGAGCAGTCGACAAGATCGACGACGAGAACCCTCCCGACATGTCGGTGCCAAGTCCAACCTTGACCTTGGAGTCCAACAACCACCGGACACGGGTCTCGCCAGAAGTGAGCGACGAGTTGGAGATCGGACAGTGCGACACCCCGGAGTTGGACTGGTGGATCAAGTCGCGCTCGTGGTCGGTGAGGTGCACCCCGTGGGCCAACACCGTCTTGGACGACAAGAGGTTGTGGTCATTGTACACACTGGTGTAGTCGTCGCACTCGGGAAACAACTCGGCCACCCAGGCGATCTCCTTGTTGTTCTCGGCCACGTGAGTCTGCAAGTGGAGGTCGTGCTGCTGGCGGTACTCGCCAAGCCACTTCAAGGTCTCCTTGGTGCACGAGGGTGCGAATCGTGGGGTAAGCGTCGGCAACACAAGCAGCTGGGTCGCGCACTGGCCCTGCTGTTCCAGCACCTGTTTCTGGACCTCGTTGAGCTCGCCAATGTACTTGTTGACGTTGAGGGTGTTGTCTTTCATCTGCTCGTGGTCCTCGATGTAGAAGTCCGGCGAGTTCGCGTCCATGCATACTCTACCAATAAGAGCACGCTGGCCAGCCGTGAAACAGAGATTCGAAAGGAGCTTGGTGGCTTCCGGGTGGATCGTGGCAAAGTACGAGGCTGAAGTGGTGCCGTTGTGCAAAGTGTGGCGGATCACTCGAGAGTAGATCTTCTGAGCCTTGGACAAATTCTTGAGTGACGATTCCAATGGGAAGGTATACTTGTCGAGCCACTCAAGCAAGGTGGTGTTACCAAAAATTCCGGCATTAGGGAACTGAGGAGCATGGATATGAGTATCAATGAACCCAGGAAAGAAGAACTGATAAGGGTTGTCGCTGACATCGATGACGTTGACCTCGGCAGCTGGAAGCTGGTGTTTCTCGATCAACTGGGCAGCACCTTCACAACTAGCATCGATATCAACGATCTTACCGGCCTTATCAACTAACACTCCGCACGACGGGAACACCTCGAGCTTGCCCAACTCCGGAGTGTGAGCTACGGTGCCATAGTACACAGTGTAAGATAACGGCTCAAGGGCCTTTGATCTGGAGCTGGCACTATCAGGTAAGGTCAGCATTGGGAATGTGGAGCAGCAAGGTCAATGGATAGCAGTATTTGTTCAAACAGACAAAACAACCGTTATCAAGATGAGGCTATCGCCAGTACTTATATGTCCGATAGCTACGATCTTCAATAATTGGATCTGGTTGCAATTCCTCGCCAGTATGATAAGGCTAGCGAATTTCTCTGCAGCACCAGGTAGACCCACGCAATCTCCCGCCGGCTTCCCGAGGCAGGTCCGCCGTGCCCATCATCGGCTGCCAAAACTCTGTGATTTTGCTTCAAAAAACTGGGCTCGGGTCTCCGATGAGTGTTTGCAAGGTTGCTGATCCGCTGGAATTGTGTTTTGAGGGAATTAATTGTCATGTAATCATCATTAAATGTGGAGTAATTGGTTGGAGATAGGAGCAGGCCGAGTGACAGAAGTGTTCCCTGGCAGAACCTTGCTTGATTTCACTGTTGCTTGTTGCTTGTTGGCTAATAGAATTCAGAAATACTCACCAATTACAATCAGTAGTTTTTACAAAGACACCGGACTTTACAACGGAGATGTTGGTGGTTGCTACCTTCAACTCTGGTGCACTGTATAAGTTCTTGATGCAGGGCACACAACCGCTCACTGTATTCCATTATGGCCCGGGCCCATAACCTGCTACTTAGGTGGGGTCTTTAGTAATCGTTGGCTGTCACTACCAACTGTAATATTTCATCTATATACTCAGGGTCCGAGGCAGATGTTATTCCATCGTTTAATATGGGTGACGTTGGTGACCACGGTGTTGGCCAGTTATCGTGAAGAATTAATTCTCACGCCTTTACCCAACGGCCATTTACACACCAACTTCAACTTCAATATCACCTCTGCAAATTTCACATCCGATCTGAACGAGGGTTCCATCATCAGCAACTTTAATATATTCCCTAACTCCCTCATCAACTTGATTTCCCAGACAAGCACCTCCAACTTGAGTATCCGGTTCACCAGTGGGTATTGGAACTCGGAATCATGGGGTAAGTTACCTAAGAATGGGTTCCAGAGTGGAGGCAACGGGTTGGAGCTCTGGGCCACTATTGATGCCGAGTCTAAAGAACAAGCTTTCAACCATTGGAAGTTTCTTGTCAACTCGCTTTCAGGGTTCTTCTGTGCTAGTTTGAACTTCGTTGACGAAACCATCACCACGTTTCCTCAGCACTCGTTTGCAGTAGTCGATTCTACTAAGAACAGGTATTTGCTTCGTGCAGCTCTTCCAAGAGAACCGATTTGTACCGAGAATCTTACACCAATAATCAAACTCTTGCCTACCAAAGGTCGTGCTGGGATCTCCAGTTTGTTGGACGGCCACAAGTTGTTCGACAGTAAATGGGTGTCCACGTCTATTGACATCAACACCGTGCATATCAACGACACCCACAAGTACTACGATCTTGTGATCGATCTCAGTAACGCGTTCCATGTGCCTACTAGTTTGAACAAGATCAAGCGGCCGCTTCCTAAACCTATTCCTGGTGAAGAACTCAACTGTGATGTCGACAAGTTGTACAACTCGTACCATTGTTTCCCATCCAACGATTATCTTGGAGAGCTCAGCTTTGACTTGGACAAGATGTTCGGGCGTAAGATCAAGGTCGACAAGAAAATAGGAAGCTCCAGAGTTTGTGCCAATGTCGCAAAGCTGGATAATTGGAACGTCATTGGTGAGATGTCTTCTCAAGACAAAGACACCGGGTTCTTACTCTATGCCCACACCGATTTGGATGAAGACAACTGTTACTATCTTTCCAACAACCCAGAAAAGAGAGAAGATTTCGACATGAAGTTTACTTTGAGCTCCTCGTACAACGAAATCAATGTTTCCTCTACTCCAGACCTTTTTGTTTCAAGAGCCTTGACCGGTTACGAACTCGACAAAGGTGGACTTCGTGTGGTGTTCAAGAACCCTACCGACCACGATTTGTCCTTGGTTTACTTTGAAACTTTGCCATGGTACTTGAGAATATACTTATCGTCTTTGCAGACAGAACACAAACCGTTGACCTCAAACACAGACTTTGTGGAGTACAGCAAGAACGATGTCATAAGGAATATCTCATACATCACTGCCATTGACAGAAAAAGACCTACGAAACTCGAGTTCATTTTGACCATCCCAAAGAATTCTCTTGTCACTCTTGCTTACTCGTTCGACAAATCATTGCTTCTCTACAGTGAGTATCCTCCTGATGCAAACCACGGATTTGAGCTTGAACCTGCGGTGATTTCGTTGGTCGACGCTGATCTCAAACCGTACTATGTTCTTAGAACTGCCACCTTGTTGCTCTCGTTGCCTACTCCTGATTTCTCGATGCCTTACAACGTGATCATCTTGACCTCGACGATCTTGGCGTTAATATTCGGCACGGTGTTCAATCTTCTAGTTAAAAGAACCATTAGTGAGGAGGATCATGAGAAGTTGATTCTGCAACTTCCAAAGAAAGACCTCAAGTATATAATAGGCTTGGTGAAAAGCAAGCTCCTCAAGCAGAAAAAGGAGTAATCTATGAAGTTTCAATGACGTCAATGCGATTTTCATGTAGTCGGTTTCACCAGTGTGGTAATATAGTAGACAGCGACGGAGATTCCAATCACTGACCCTGCTATCACGTCCACCACAAAATGTCTATTATCTGCAACTCTTGTGAATCCAACATAAACAGCAAGAATCAACGGATACGTTACTATCAGACTAATCAAGAAGTTACCACGTAACAAACCTGTTTTTCTGTTTCCCCATGATCCCATGATCATTCCATTATAGTAGGTTGTAAGAGTGCCAGATGCAAAGACAGCTTATTGTTAGTAAAGCTCAGAATTAGAATTGACAGGCCAGCGATACATACTTGAAGAGTGGCCACTTGGAAAACTTCTGAATCCTTCTCTTAATAAGGCGAGATCTTCACTAGTACATACTGATACTGTGGATAGTCCAAAATTTGGAACTACTGTGTTTATCGGTGGTTGGCATCTGGCTATCATGTCGGGACGTGGTAAACCACAGATATTCTTCAACACACACACCACGCCCAGCTCCACAGATATGGTTGCCAGCAGAGCTAAGCAAAAGTTATAAATATTTGTAATTTTATCGATTTTTTTCAGCCTCTTTTGAATCAGTGTGAGAATGATTGTATCAAGAATTGGAATTACAACAACCACAATAAGAAGCACAGGTATCGGTGCTGTGGTCTCATATTCTGGTCGATACGAGTACCAAAGTCGATAATCAACTAAAGAAAATTCATGATATCTTGGATCAATTGTTCTTCCAACTGTAAGTGAGAATACAAGTAAGATACTGTCAAGTTAGATGTTGTGGGTTACAAAGTAGAGGTTTGGGTTTCTGTCTTACATGTACCCTATCCAATCGAAAAAATTAGCTAGAAAAATAGAGACTTCGATTTTAAAATTAAATATATAAAACCTTCTTCCTGATGTCTCTGAATTTTCCATTCTAATCCACTGTCCTGTCTTCCACAAGATTCTAAGTGTTGCACAATACTTGCAATGTTGAGACTATGCGTTGTGTCCGAGGCGGGTAACATTCACTACTGTGAGCCAATTGCAGACTGGGAAAATCAAATCTTCATCTAATAACTGTGAATTATACAACAGCATAATACAATATAAAATGGTGGCAATTGCTTCGCTTTCTGGTTGGGCACTTTTTGGTAAGTTTAGAAAGATTTGAATTATAGGATTATCGTGTTTGGACGGGACGCTGACAAGTATAGGCACTGCTGTTAGAGCATTTCAAATTGGACTTAAGCAGAGACCTTGGGGTTACAAGCCTTTAGGGTACGTTTATTCTGCAGGGTTCTGGACTGGAGTCGGGTACTTGTTTTACAGTGCTAAGGACCAGCAGGAGAGATTGATTGAGAAAAGAGTGGCTACGTTATTGGCAGCCAGAGCAGAGAGAGAGAAGGCAGAGAACTAGAGCAAGAGGTCTAATGATGATACGAATTCCGTTTCAGTATTGAATATTGCAAGCAGGAATGTATAATGATGTACAAGGTGATTAATGAGTTGGACAAACGATTTGTTGGCAGTTATTGGAACAGCATGCACTGTGATCTGTCATAATGAATTGAACTGACTTGAATGAATAAGTTGAATTATTGATTGTAGGGGGAGTGTTTATGGCTTTGATTGTTTTGATTGGAGTTGTGATTTTGAGTCAGGAGTTCAGATGTTGTAGAGAGGAGAAGGTAGCCTGGCAGATAGAGGATTGTAGTTGGGTAGAAAGCAGTGGAGACTGTATCTCAGTAATCTGCAATGACAGAAGTCATAAGAACTGAGAAAGAAAAGTACAACTAAGGAATCTTTTCGAAATTTAAAACTCTCCAAACACGCAATACAATTTGCTCAGACCTAGAACTCTGACGTCCGCCGTAGTGGTTCGTCACCATCAGCGCAATGCACCTGCGGACTAAAGAACTTCGATATTTTTCAACGCAACTATGGTCGGCAGTTGCAATCGGTTGTGATTTCTTCTATTACACACCGTAGTACTACCATGTCATTTTTAGAGACACTTCCTGATAATCTCAGGGACAAAATAATCGATGTTATCAGTGAGTAGCAGCGTCAGAAAACAGATATATTCACAGTATACCATCCATACTAACAAGTAACAGAAGTATACCCACAGAGCATTGACGCGTTCAACTCGTTGTACTTCCATTGCATCGAGGAAGGTCATACAGACAAGAAACGCAAGGTGGTAACAGAGAAGAAAGTGGTGACGGACCAGCCACTTGCAGAAGACTCGATTATATTGAAACTACCAAAGTTGACGTTCCAATCGCCTCTTCGGAAGAAACTCAATTTGGTCTTTGCTTTAGACCAAGACACTCAGAAACCTATGTTGGCGATCTGTCAAGACAACTTGAAACCCGAGGTGGTGATCTGGGACTTGACCAACAAGAATATCCAGTTTGCTCTGTTTTTGCCTGTGGCCGAGAAAGCCAACCAGCAGCATCTTATATTGTTCTACCATAGTGGGTCTGGAGCACAGGCAGACCCTATAGTGGTGAATTTCAACGTTGAGACATTGACCAAAGATCTACAAGCAAACAAGATCCTCAAGGAAGACTACCGAGACTACAAGCGGCTTATAATCCGCCAGGCTAAGATATGCGGATTTGATATCCAGGATCCGTTTGGGGTTGCTGGACTGACCTCGTTCAGTGTGGATGCACATAAAGGTACTAAAGAAGGAGTGCTATTCTTCCTCCCGAACTACATATTGTTTGGGTTCCGTAAACCCATTGCACTTTACTCCTTGAAAGACGTTAAATCGATCACCTACTCGTCGATCACCCGGATAACTTTCAATATCACGTTGCTTGTACGAAACGACGAGGGTGAGTCCAAGATCGAGTTCAGTATGATTGACCAGAGCGAGTTTGGCAAGATCGACCAGTACATCAAGAGCAAGGAAGTGGCCGACAATTCGATGTCAGAAGAATTGAAAGCCAAACCATTGACCAAGAATAAAACCGACAGCGATAAATTGGGCGAAGCAGTGGCTCAGATTCCTGAGTCTGCGTTGGACCAAGATCATGACAGTGACGATTCTGAGGAAGATGGTACCTACCAGTTAGGAGCAGAAGAAGATGAAAGTGATGATAGCGCAGACAGTGATGCCAGTGGAGACGAAAGTGCTGGCAGTGAAGACAGTGACGAAGAGGATGAAGACCTTGATGAGGACGAAGAGTAAAGCCTCGTTATTTTTACTCTGCACCAAGCCAAGCCTGGTACCTACAGTTTGATGTTTCACCCAATTCCACTGTGCATCTCTACAACCGCACCACGTACTAACAAAAGATTCAATCTACGATTCTATTAGAATAATTGTAACGAATCCTTCGTAATTTTAATTCTCTAAATATTTCTTCTTCTTTTTATATATATATATTCTCCATGACACGACGTCCCACCAAAATGTGTCAGCCCCACATGCCAGGGCACCGTAACCCGCAGTCAGTCTTTGACATTCATTAGTGTGGGCCAGAACTCCAGTGTAGAGTATTTGATGGAATTACAATGAACTTCCAAATTCCGGAGAACATTCCTCCTCAAGTGACCGCCAACTTACGGCAACTCCAAGCAGAGTACAACGAAGGTCTTATTACTGACAAAGGGTACGTGAAACGGTACCATGAGCTTGTCAACCAAGGACCCACTGCGTCTAATGGAGGGTATGGTTCGATGTCCAACCTGCCACCACAGACTCCAGTTGTCAACCAGCTTTTACCTCCAGTCGGAGTCCCTGGTGGCACTTATCGAGGAAGAAGCTCAACGATAAATGCAGCTGCTCATTTGGGAATGGGACCTGGTCCTGGCCAGAGCCTTGGCCATAATAGAAGTATGAGTAGCAATCTTACTGCCATCGATACGTTCAATGGAGGAACACCACAACAGAGAGACACAAGTTTCCAGAAAAACCTCAAACAGCCTGATTTTTACGGCAACGAGTCGGTTCCTTCTCAGCCAGCTATGAAACATGACATCCAGAACCCTTTAAGACCAAGAGACCTCTCGAGTTTGAACACCGTAGAAAAGTTTGACAGTTTACCGAGAATCCTTCGGCAGCGAGCAAAAACCTACGCAAAAGACGTGGCGATTGCTGCGGTGCTGCTCAGAGGAAAAGAGACGGTGTCTATTACTTGGGAGAAACTTTATTTGAAGGCAGAGAAAGTGGCCCAGCAGATTGGTAAGAAAGCAGGTTTGTACAAAGGTGACAGAGTGACGTTGATATACCAAGAGTTTGAGGTCACCGACTTTGCAATTGCGTTCTTCGGGTGCTTGCTTGCAGGTATGGTGGCCATTCCTATCTCTAATGATCTTACTATTAAAGATATCATTGCAGTGATGGAGAAGACACAGTCACGACTCTGTTTGACTTCCGATACAGTGTATAAGAACTTCGAAAAACTCAATAACGATAATGCCACCAAGATAAATTGGCCAAAGGGAACGGTGTTCTGGAAAACAAAAGATATGGGTACCTACCAAGTATCTAAGAAACACGACCTTCCTGCTTTGAACTTGCCTGATTTGGCCTACATTGAGTTCTCTAAGTACCCTATTGAGTTGAAAGGAGTGGTTCTCTCACACAAAACCATCATGCATCAAATGAGTAACCTCACCACCATCATCTCGTCGTCGCCTCAGTTTGGGTCCTCGATCCGTCGTCCAGAGAACGTCTACAAGGCCAGACGGAACGCGCTTTTCTGTACCTCTGACATACGAGCTTCCAGTGGACTTGTCATGGGTCTTTTGTTCACAGTGTACACTGGAGCCATGATGGTGTGGACTGCTCCAGACCAGATGGACGTGCCTGGACTTTATGCCAACCTTATTACCCGATACAGAGTCTCGATATTACTTTCTGACTTGCTTGGTCTCAAATCGGTGGTTTTCAACTACCAGGCTGACCCAGGGTCTACTAGAAAGTTCGATAAGCGACGTAGTGTGGACTTGTCCTGTGTGAAATGGTGTATAGTGAGCTGTTTAGCAGTCAACAACGAGGTGCTTGAAATCGTTGCCGACCGTTGGTTGAAACCTTTAGGCTGCGAAAACGCCAGAGAAGCTATTGCTCCAGCATTGTCTCTTAGTGAATACGGTGGCATGATTATCTCCATTCGTGATTGGATAGGTAAAGAAGACAAGTTGGGAGCTCGGTTCACTCCTCATATAGGAGACGACGACAGTGAACCGTACGCCCCTAGTGAGTTGTCTGAGGTGTTGATTGACAAAGAGTCGCTTAGTACCAACACTGTGAAAGTTGTTTCTGACAGACCTCCACCTCAGAGTGCAAACTTTGACTCGAAAGTGTACTCCAAATACGTCAGAGTAGGTGCGTTTGGGTTCCCTCTTCTTGATGCAACCATTGCCATTGTCGATCCAGAAACTTTCACGTTATCCAACCACATGGAAGTCGGAGAGATCTGGGTAGACAGTCCGTGTTTGTCAGGTGGTTACTGGGACTCCAACGAGGACACTAATGACATTTTCCATGCAAGATGCAGAGGAAACACCCATTTCTTGGAACAGGAGTTCTTGAGAACCGGTCTTCTTGGGTTTATTTACAACGGTAAAGTCTACGTGCTAGGACTTTATGAAGACAGATTCAGACAGAAAGTCACTTGGATAGACAAGAAAGAGTTGAACACCATTGGAGAGGTCAAAGAAGAAACCGAGGACGAGCCAAAACAAAGTTCGAATCCCGACAACGGTTACAGATACCATTACTCAGACCATATTTCCAACACAATTTTCCGGAAAGTGTCGCATGTGGAATGTGGTGCGTTTGACATCTACATCAACGGCGAGTATGTGCCTATAATTGTCATCGAGACTTCTTTAGCCGAGAAACGGGTTCCTTCCAACACAATCGACTACGATGCTCTTGAAGCGTTGGCTATTAGCACATTCAAGATTCTTGAGAAAGTTCACAAAGTGCGAGTGTTCTGTTGTCTTTTCACCAAAGTGAAAGCATTGCCAAGAGCCCTCAAGAGTGGTAGAACCGATATTGCCAACATGTTGTGTAAGACTCGATTCCTCCAAGGAAACCTCAAAGTGTCATATGCGAAATTCAATGTGAAACGGTCGCTCAGCAATATTCCTACTGGAGTCGACATGGTTGGTGGAATCTGGCTGCCTTATGCGTCTGCTCTTAGACGTGGTCTGATACCTGACAGTGCCGACAGACAATACACTGGTATTGATCAACGATCCGAGTCTATTGACGAAACGTCGCAGGCACGACTCTCTGATTTCAAAACCATCATTGATGTGTTGAAATGGCGTGTTTTGAACCAGCCTGACTCGTTAGCGTTTGCTTCGATTCTGGAGTCCAAGAAAGATTTGTCTTGGAAAAAGTTTGACCAGAAAGTGTCAGGTATTTGTCAGTACATTTTGGATAAGTCGCCTCTCCGTCCAGGACACTATGTGATTTTGATGTACAACTTGTCTGAGGACTACATTGCTGCATTATATGCATGTTTCATGGTGGGCCTTATTCCTATTCCTATGCTTCCACTTGAGAGCAAGAGAATTGATGAGGATGCCAAGGCGTACTACAAAGTGGTGAAGGATTTCGAAATCAAAATGGTGTTTGTGAACCAGGAGATTGAAACTGCAGTGTTCAAAAACAAGACAGTGACTCATGCCCTTAAACTTTTGTTTGGGTCTGTTCGTGCTCCGATTGTCAAGAACACCGGTAAGGTGAAGAACGTCCGGAACATTTCCGATTTGCGGTCGAAGATTTCGATCAACCAAGCAAAGTTTGAATTCAGAAGCGAGTTGACGACCGTGCTTGTTTGTTTGGACTGGACTCCAGATGGAAAACGGATCGGTATCAAGTATTCGCATAAAGTGTTGCTCAACATCTGCAAGATCTTGAAAGAAACGTTCAAGATGGGCAGTTACAATTCGATCTTGGGATCGGTGCGTCACATCTCAGGGCTTGGGTTTATTCAAACCAGTCTTTTGGGAGTGTATCTTGGATGCTCGACGTACTTGTTCCCTCCTTCTATGTACTATTTCTCACCAATGACGTTCTACAACACTCTTGCGAACTACAAGATCAAAGACACGTTCTTGACACCAGCAATGTTGACCCATGCAATGTCTACTGGCAAGATCCCAAAGACGTTCCAACTTGACAAACTTCAGAATTTGATGGTTGGCTACAGAGCTCGGCCTAACCCAAGTGTCATTGCCGATTTCAAGAACTTTATGGCTCCAACCAGATTCGCAGCTTCTTCGATCAATGCTATTTACACCCATCGGTTCAACTCGATTGTCACTTCCAGATCTTACTTGAACTTGGAACCTGTCAATCTTTGGCTCGATACCTCAGCACTTAGACGAGGATACATTTCAGTGGTGGATCCTGCTAAGGTGCCAAACAGTTTGCATGTGCAGGACTCCGGGGTGGTGTTGTGCTGTACTCAGATCGCTATTGTGAACCCTCAAACAGAACAGATCTGTAAGGTGGGAGAGTATGGTGAGATCTGGGTTGCTTCTGAAGGTAATGCTATTGGTTACACCAATGGATCGGGACGTAATAAGAACGAGTTCATTATGAGCCAGTTCAACGGTCAGCTTCCAGGATTCGAGTTCAAATACTTGCGTACCGGAGACCTTGGGTTTATTCATACTGTGAAACAGCCTTCGATCGACGGTACTCCATTGGAAGTTCAACTCTTGTTTGTGCTTGGAAGTATTGCAGAAACGTTTGATGTGGTTGGATTGCATCACTTTGCTCCAGATGTCGAGAAGACAGTGGAGTACTCTCATCCAGAAATATACAAGGATGCAGCATTGGTGTTCAAATGCGATGGATACACTATTGTCATCTGCTGTGCCAAGCGAACAGATTACTTGGCAGCATTGGTTCCTATAATTTTCAAGAGTGTTCTTAATAACCATCAGTTGTTGATTGACATTGTGGGATTCATGCCCGTCAATGAGTTTGAGCATTCGAGATTCTTTGAGAAGAAAAGAGCCACCATGATAAACAAGTGGAACCAGAACCAGTTGAATCTCATCAACGTTTATGGTATAAACTATGGTGAAGATAGCGTGATCACTACAGTGAAAGAGATGGAAGGAACCGAGGAGATCTCACTCTACACTGCTGAAAGCATTAGTGATTTGCAGCGACTGGAAACCAACAGCTCGTCATTAACTGAGGTGAGTAAACCAGGGGATTCCAGTCTGCAAATTCAGCAGTAGTGTGTGGTAGTGTGTGAAATGTATATGACTTTATTCTTTGATACAATTTTAGACAGTTGTTGTAGAAGAGTAGCTGAGAACATCAGTAGAATAACAGCTACGGGGCTGCACTTACATAGTGGAATACAACACGCTCCATACACTACATCGGTTATATACTAAACACCATGTTATTTAGACAAGGATAAAAATGACATAAGATTAGTTAAACATTTTAACGAGAAGACATAGCCTTGGTGACAGCACGCTTAAGAGTCAACTCAGCCTTTCTCAAAGTGTCAGCAGAAGCGTCCTCGATCTCAAGAGCAGCCATAGCGTCGGACAAAGCAGTCTCAACTCTCTTTTGAGCACCACGCTTGATCTTGGAGGCCAAGACTGGGTCGGTGACGGTCTGCTCAACAGAGGCAATGTAGGACTCCAATTTCTGCTTAGCCTCGTGTTGTTTGGCGAAAGCGTCGTCAGAGCTCTTGAACTTCTCGGCGTCGCTGATCATCTTCTCAATGTCCTCGGAAGACAATCTTCCGACGGCGTTCGAGATGGTGATGTTGGCGGATCTGCCGGTGGACTTCTCGACGGCAGTGACCTTCAAGATTCCGTTGGCGTCGACCTCGAAGATGGTCTCCAATTGAGGCTCACCAGCTGGCAAAGGTGGGATTCCCTTCAAGTCGAACTCACCCAACAAGGTGTTCTCGGCACAGTTGGTACGCTCACCCTGGTAGACTGGGAAGGTGACGGTGGTCTGAGAGTCGCCGACGGTGGTGAAGGTGCTCTTCTTGATGGTTGGCACGGTGGTGTTTCTGTGGATAACTGGGGCAAACACGTTACCGTGGGTCGAGACACCCAAAGACAATGGGCAGACATCCAACAACAACAAGTCCTTGGTCTCCTCGGAGGTGGATTGACCGGTCAAGATGGCACCTTGGACAGCAGCACCGTAAGCAACAGCCTCGTCTGGGTTGATGGATTTCTCCAATTGCTTACCGTCAAAGAAGTCGGACAACAACTTTTGGATCTTTGGAATACGGGTGGAACCTCCGACCAACACAACCTCGTCAACGGCAGACTTGTTGATCTTGGCGTCGGACAACACCTGCTCGACTGGGGTCAAGGTGGACTTGAAGAGAGTCGAGTTGATGTCCTCGAATCTGGCTCTGGTGATGTTGGCAGAGAAGTCCTCACCCTCGGCCAAGGAGTCGATCTCGACGGTGGTCTGGGTGACAGAAGACAAGGTTCTCTTGGCTCTCTCACAGGCAGTTCTCAATCTTCTCAAGGCTCTGGCGTCGGAACCAATGTCGATCTTGGTCTTTCTCTTGAAGTCGGTCTTGAAGTGCTCCAACAAGTTGGTGTCGAAATCTTGACCTCCCAAGTGGGTGTCACCAGCAGTAGCCTTGACGGTGAACACACCTCCGGCAATGTGCAACAAAGAAACATCGAAAGTTCCTCCTCCCAAGTCGAAGATCATGACGAACTTCTCCTTCTCGGACTTACCGGCACCCAAACCGTAGGCAATGGCAGCGGCAGTTGGCTCGTTGATGATACGCAAGACGTTCAATCCGGCGATGGCACCAGCGTCCTTGGTGGCCTGTCTTTGGGCGTCGTTGAAGTAAGCTGGCACGGTGATGACAGCCTTCTCGACCTTCTTGCCGATCTTGGCCTCAGCAATCTCCTTCATCTTGGTCAAGACCATGGACGAGATCTCTTGAGGAGAGAAAGTCTTGGTCTCCTCAAGGTACTGGACCTCAATGAGTGGGGATCCGTTGTCGTCAATGACCTTGAATGGCCAGGTCTTGATGTCCTTTTGGACAGAAGACTCGTCGAATCTTCTTCCGATCAAACGCTTGGCGTCGAAGACGGTGTTGGCCGGGTTCAAAGCAGCCTGGTTCTTAGCAGCATCACCAATCAATCTCTCCTCTGGAGTGAAAGCGACGAACGATGGAGTAACACGGTTACCTTGCTCGTTAGCAATGATCTCGACAGCAGAGTCGTAGGTGGCGACACACGAGTAGGTGGTACCCAAATCAATACCAATAGCACCTGGGAATGTTCCTTCAGCCATGATGTACAATTGCAGTAAATGTAATACTAGGGATAAATAGCTAGGAGCGTTTTGAAAAATCTGAATAAAAATTTTTTTCCACCGACTCGCTGCTCTGCACCCAGACACCGAGTCGCCTTCGGGCGGGTAACTGTCGCATTATTTTACATCTCTACCTCACGATCACGGGACCAGCCGGTAGCTGCACTTGAACACCATGAGTTCATGGTTGATCAGCTTCAAGCATTTGTTGAAACTATCTTTGTTGTAGCTTAGTATTCCGATATTCTGACTGGAGTCTTGATGGTTTGGATGGGTAAAATTTGTGTTTTGTAGCGCTGGGAACACTTTGATCATGCAATTTGTAGAAGCTCTTAGTTTCTCAATCTTGTAACCTTTCTTACCAATGAGATAGGAGACTTCTGGTTTAGTTAGTTGCAAGATTTTCGAGTGGATTTGTGGTTGGTTTGTGGTGATTTGTTGAGACTCAGGTTGAAGCAGCAGCTCTTGAGTTTGGTCGAATGCCAGTGACTGATTATGTAATTGGTCGCAGCCATGTTGAGGAGGACGCAAGAATGTGCTAAGGTGAGAATAATCACAAGGTGTAGCGGAGTAGTATTGCTGGTCCAAGTTTTTCAATTTGAGCACTGACAAAGCAACGGTTTGTGGGTCGTTGGAGCAGATGGTTACTTTTCTTCCTGGCACAGGTAATGGCAGCAGGTCGATTTCCAGAGTGCAGCCAGGTAGAAAACAACCTGAAGAATTTCTAAGAGCAACAGCGAGGTGTCTGGATACTAGCAAAGCAATCTTGTTGTTGTGGATGAATTTGCGGCAAAACTATAATGGTTAGTTGGGGTAGGTGATAGCGTGAGGTCAGCAAACTTACTGATACCACAAACTCGTAGTTGTAGCTGAGCAGCTGCACCAAAAAGGAAGTAGAAAATAGGCCCAACCTAGTGACGGCAAAGTTCAGATGATCCGGTTCATGCACTGGTCTGCTTGCCGTGACGGCAACATCAGAGTCTCGGATCAATCTGTTGACCCCTGCCGCAAAGTTAGACTGCAACATGATGAAACTGATAGGGCCGGAGGATGATTGTTGGGAAGTTTTGCATGTTGTGGGTGAACAATCAAAAAATAACTGGTTCTGGGTTTGAAGCAATGTTTCAACGGAGAGCAAAGTATTGTCATGAGAATGAGGTTTAGGAGAGGGACTAGGAGAGGGACTATTTAGAGAGGCAACATTAGGATCAGGTGTGATGTTGGGAGGACAAGAGTTGTCAACATCGGAGGAGGAATTAGTTGACTGAGTAAGAAGTTGAGAATTTGCCGTCTGATTCGAGCTAAGGTTTATCATTTGGTTCCAATAATATTTCAATGACGTTATTAGAATGAAACTAAGATCTAAGACAGAAGATGGGGAGTGATTCAAAAAGTCCCGGCAGGTTCAGGAACAGGAAAACTAAACATGCATAGAACGCACAAAATAACTTTGAGTCGACTCAAGAAGAAAAGGAAATTTGCAAGCTTGAATGGAAATAAAGTTATACGACAGACAAGTCAGTACCGACGAAGAGACGAACCGATTGGTCTGGAGATATAATTGGATGATCGTCGTGCAGCACAGTGATGTTGTTCTGTTCATTGCTACTGAGGTGGTTATGCAGGTGGACTGTTATTTTTAGAAAGCAGCATACGAAAATCACAGTGAGACAATCGTTGGATTATTGAGTTTAGTTGGGGGGATTATCCAGAGTTATTGTTTAGTATGTTGACAGTGGCTTATAGATGATAGATTGTAGATTCAGGAGGCATTAGACGAGTAAGTTTGATAAAGTGTGGAGTAGATGTGAGACTTGGTGTGTGACTTATTATGGTGGAGACTTACAATATGGTGAGGTGAAGTGTGAGGTGAGGTGTGATGATTCCTAACAGTGACCTAAAGATAACGAGCCATGCTAACACGCAAATCCTCGACTCACTAATTCTGTAAATCTCCAAGAACAGTGACCAACTAATGGATTTTTGATCAGACCAGAAATGGAGCCGTAGGGATAATTGTGTTAAGCATTGACTAACGTCTGGCAACATAGTAATGCAAAGATTTAGTCAAGTTTGACAAATTCGTACTAACTGGATTTGTCCGCCAGCAGTAACCGACAGTAAGGGTCTGCCTGCGGGCTAATTAAACTGCTAGGAACGGTTTCTCAGAAACAGCCATTACGTAACTGAGCAAACGAATTATTCACTAGACCGTTTGTGAAACAATAAGCAGCCTGAAAACAGATGGAGCACTGGGGTTTAAGGTTTTGGGGTCGAGTTTTTATTTTTCACTCTGAAAAGTTACCTGATTAGTAAAACATATAGCCGAAAAATCAAAAAATGTAATGTCGAATTGATGCCAATAGCCAGAAAAAAGATAAATGGAAACAGAACTATAACCTAGGAACAAAACCAATTAGATGGGGCCCTGGGGCCGGAGCATTCGAGGGTCTAATACGAGGAAACTTCAACTTTTGTGGTGGGAGTCATGCAAAATACAATCTCATGGGTCATAGTATAATACAACATTTTGGCGAGTTGTCCTTGGGTAACGTCAAGCTGGTGCGGATCGCCACCTCGAACACAAAGTCCACGCCCTCTCCTGTAAGTGCCGAGCACTCTAGGTACCGACGGGCCCCTATTTCTCTGGCTGCGTCCTCGCCCTGCTTGAACAGCACACTCCGTGGCCCCGTCTGTACACGAAGATCCAGTTTCAACCCCACCAACACGATAGGCACCCCCTGGGCGTGCCAGTTCACCTCTGGGAACCACTTGTAGACCGCGTTCTGGAGCGACTCTGGATCGTTCAACGAGAACCCGATCAAGATCACGTTGGCCTTAGCGTACGACAACGGGCGCAACCGCTCGTACTCTTCCTGCCCGGCAGTGTCCCAGAGCGCAACTTGCACTGCCTTGTCGTCCACTCTGCAATCAGTCACGTAGTTCTCGAACACCGTCGGATGGTACTCGGTGGGAAACTCTCCCAAGGTGAACACATGGAACAACGAGGTCTTGCCGCAGGCCCCGTCGCCAACAATCACGATCTTTCGCTTGATGATACTCTCGAATTCCGACATCGCTATCACAAAACTCTCCTCATACAACCCTGGTCAAGAAAATTCGCTGCTTCTTAAATCCGCCAGGCAACCTCAGTGCAACTGCCAAGCTAAAAATAAACTCTGCCTAGCGATGAGCACCAGCGGTGGGCAGCACAAAAATCAGGTCAAAAAATTAAACGTAAGAAATAACCCCGAGGTGCACCTTCGGTAATCCCAAATGTATTATTTATAGTAACATCAGAGCTAGCGTGCCCTTGTACAGTACTTCCAATTCGAGGATCAAGGATTTCCCCGTGCCAGTGTCGGGGCTCATCCGGTAGGGTAAACGACTGGGTAGGGTGACCCCTAGCCGTTACCAGACTCTGCACCATGGGCAGCATCGAGGGTGCCATCAATGGTTGTCCGACGGTGCAAGATGTTGCTTAAATTTTCTGAGCTGCTCGTGAGTTAATCTACAAGATATATTTTCAACTGTCCTGCTCCTGAATTTGTACAATTATGTAAGACTAGAAACTGAACTGCGGCCAAGCGTTTGACGGAGCAACCCCGTTCAACAACTGCGAGTTCAAGGTTCCTGGCGACGTATGGGTGCCCTGGCCAGATCCAGTCGACCCGGGTGGGTTCTGGGGATGTGTGATTTGGGTTGCTGTGATCTTTATATGGCTGATAGCTCCGTAGTCGTCTGCCAATGTCTCGAACGCATACTTGGAGTTGATGCCCGGATTCCTGCACTGGCTGATGAAATCACTAAGGGTCAAGGTGATTTGGACCGGCAAATGCTTTCTAGTCATCTGGAACAAGTCCTGGCACAGTATGTATCGAGAGTCGCTGTTCAATCCGTTGAGGGAAGCATAGGCAGAATACATGGCGTCTTGCACCGTCAGATTGATATCAATGATCGGGGAATACGTCTGCTCGCCGACTCCAGCACCAGGCTTGGAATTGCTGTTCCATATTGGATTGCTGCCAACAAGTAGATCGTTGGACGTTGGCGTTGTTCCCCAGAGGTTCGACACCCTGTTACTGCCGAATCCGGACATTGTGGGGGTGCCGCCCCAGAGGTTGGAGCTCAACCCAGAGTCTCCAGGCTGCTGAGCTCCAAACAAGATATTGCTGGAAGCTGGAGGTGTAGGTTCATAAAGCTGGCCAGCAAATGTTGACGGCTGAGGATTATGTACTGGTTCTGTTCCAAATCCCATAAACCTTGAATCGTTGATAAGTGGGACACTGGATTGTCCACCAGCACCAGCACCAGCAGGTGCGAAACTCGTCTGCTGAAGATGGTTCTGGTATAACGGAGCAGTTTCTGCAAGAAGTAGTGGTGGAATAGACGGAGTGTTGTTGAGGTTGAGTCCTGCTAATGACAGTAGATCGTACTGTGAGAGTTGCTGTTCTCGAAGTCCACTATGAGAAGTAGTCAGTGACAACGTCCCCGAAGGAGTGTCTGGAACTTCACCCAATTTCGTTGGGAATCCATTCTGTTCCGTAACTAACATCGGGGTGCCCGTATTTGAACTATTCGTCATCGATTTGATTGGTGATACCAGAGTCTGTCGTAATCCATGTGGAGGTAATACTGTCTGTTCAGCTGTCTGCGACTCATCATGTCTTTGCTGCTGTTGCTGCTGCTGTTTCTCTTCCTCTTCTTTAGCCTTACGTTCCTGCTCTTTCCGTGCATGTTCTTCTTTCTGCTTCAACAACTCCAACTCTTTCTGTTTCTTCTTCTCTCTCAATTTCCGTTTCTCCTCTTCCTTTTTCTTCTTCTCTTCCTCCTTCTTCTTTCTCCCCAACTCTGTCTTGCGTAATTGTTCTTCTCGCGCCAATCGCTCTGCCTCCTGCTTGGCCTTCTCCTTCCTTAACCGTTCCTGCTCTTTCAACTGCTGCTGTTTCTTCTTCTTGTCTCGCTTCTTCTCCTTGTCTCTCTTCTTCTTTTCCTCCTTCAATCTCTCGCGCTCTTCTTCTTTATCGAGCTCTTCAAGAAACTCCTTGGCTTTCTCTTCTGCCACTTTCTGCTTGTACGCAGCATAGAGTCTCTTGGGAAATAACTTCGACGTCACTGCCTTGATAAGCGGGATGGCGTCGTCTCTATAGTCCGTATGATTATATTCCTCACTGTCATATTCTGAGTCACAGTCGTCATGGTGATGGTGATGATGATGGTGATGCTGGTGATGTGGATGTGAATCTGAGAGGTACCCTTCCTCTTCCTCGTCTTCATACATTTCGCTGCCCTCGTCTTCTTCGTCCTCTTCGTCGTCATCATACTCTTCTGCCTCGTCCAAATATTCCTGATAAGCCATCTCTTGTTTGTTGGCTAGCTGGGTCTGTTCGAGGTTTCTCTTCTGATTCTTCATCCTGTCAAGCAACACCGTCATGAAATTCTCCATTAGTGGTCTATTAGTCGTCATTTTCTCCATGATCTTCAAAAACTTCTTGCCGTCATTGGAAATCAAATCGTCGGCAATCGACGCTATTCCATTATTCTCATGCCAATCCAACCAGTTCTGTACCAAATGGCTCGGAGACTCGTTGGAATCAACCTCTTTGTTTCCAAATATTGGGAACCCTTCCTCCAAAGCTTTCCAAGTATCTCGAGCCACTTCAGGCAGCGTATTTAAAAGAAGTGCCAAATGTTCATCGAGACTTTTCTTTGGAGGTGGCTGTTCTATCTCCGTAGCCTTTTGCACTTTCACAGGTTTAGGATGCGGCACCGGTTCAAACGGAAGGTCATCAGCTGTCGGTATATCATGTAAGAATGCAGGTTCTATTTCTTTCTGAGGTCCCTTTAACTCTAGTACTGATTTCTGTATTGAAGAGAATCCAGACTCCATTGTCTCCAGAAACATCTGGTACAACTCGTCTATCTCACTGTCCATGTACGCTCTTTTCTTGCCACACACATTACAGCCGCATCTTGTGTCGATCTGGTTTCGGAAATTATGAGCAAACGTTGCTTTGTCAAGAAGCAAAAGCTGTTTCTTTTCGACCAAAGGTAACTGGTTCCAGAAGTCCCGGATCTTGGCATTCAAACTCGGGTCTCCAACGTCCTCCAAGTCCAAATGCTGATATATATCAAATGCGCCGTCCTGCGTAGGATCCATTTCCTGTTCCATGCCTTCCACTATCACTTCCCCATTGGAACCTTGTCGTATCACTCTGTGGGTGGGATAGTCGTCGTGAGAATTTACTAGAGTGGCCTCCATCTGAGACTCATTTATTTGCTCGGCATCAGACTCGCCGGCCTTCTTGGCCTTCTTCTTCTTCTTTTTCTTCTTCTTTTTCTTCTTGGCGCCACTGCCATTCTGATCTTCGTCGTAGTCAAAATGGATGCTTTCGCCAGTTATAAACTGGTGGTGGCTCGGGCCACCGTTGCCCGTCGATATTGTATCAATACTCATGGGACCAACTGGCAATGGTGACAGAACCAGCTAATCCGGTCTCTGGGAGAATCTTGTTTCCGGGGCTAATAATGGTGGAGATGAGTGGCTCGTTCACTCTGTTCAGATATCTTGTTTGTTTGATCGACGCAACAGCCCAAATTAGGTTTGGTCAATAGCTACTTGGCTGATCAACGAGAAACTAATAATACCGAGATTAAAGCGCAGTTCGTCGTTGGGTTTGAGGCATTCCAACTCTTAGGTCTTCAAAGGTGGGAGTGGTGACCGTAAAAATGGATGCAAAGGAATCTGGGCATGTGCCCTGGTGCAGGACGGGGCTCGTAATGGAACAGTGCCTTGTGGGCAACTTGTCTGGGAGCAGTGGAGGTTGATGAGTGTTGTTGTGGGGGGATTTGGTTCTCACTGAAGGGTTATAATTATTTTGGATCAATATTGTGTCATCGAACTGGTTGGTGTCAAGAGTTGTTACTGTGATGTTATGGAGTACGAAGAAAGACCCCCGCTGTTGGTGTATGATACTGCATGGATTATGTTCTAACAAGGAAACAAAGACATGAGCTTACGTATTAGGAAACTCAAAAAGTTACTATGAAACATATTATGTTGTTGCCGAGCTGGTTCAGGTATTTGCTAGTAGTCAGTATGAATAGAAGTAACCAAACTGGAGTTAAAGAAATCACGTGATAAATTTACTGACCTACGGGCATGCCCTCCCAAGTAATGACATCTGCCTTTGAGTAGGAAATGGATGGTTGAATTAAAATTTAATCTCTTAGCTAAAAGATAATTACAAGAACTGCGGCTCTTTTCTGACTTTCGTTGTGTTACTTGGGTTCACTCTGCGAACTTCCTGGGGTAATGCGACAGGGCACATAACGTCGTCTAACTTAGGACTCGGTTGGTTGACGGGAGTCTACAAGTTAGACCCCGGCAAATCTTGGTTTATAGTAGCAGATAAGTTATCAGGTTCTTCGTTAGATAATAAGTTCGCTAGTAACCGGGTTTGAATTGCAAACTTTGTAGACCGAGTAGATTTTGATAATTTCTACAGGTGGAACCTGCAAGGTATTTCTGAACAGAAGCAGCCTCTAGTAAAAAACTTCATGTAGCTACCCACTACGAACTACAACACTCAATTAATTAAATGATAACAAAGTGTATTATTCTCTAGAAACATTCAAAGAGCAAACCATGGAATGACCCTGGCGGTTATAAGACCAGATCATTTCAACTTCTCTTTGATTTCTTGGTTCTCTTCGCAAAGTTTAGAAACCAACAGAGTCAAACGGTCGATCTTCTCATGAAGCTCATAAATCTCCCATGAGACACCCAACTCGTTACCTTCTTTAACTGGAGGAGCCAACTCTTTGATCTTCTTGTTGAACTTGTTCAAGTCAATAGAGAACTCTGGGTCTTCACGTTCAGCAATCTTTTGAGCCTCAAGGTTAGCTTTAATGGCTCTGGTAGTGGTAGAGACTCCACTTTGAGCAAAGACACCAGCTTGCAAGTTATCTTCGTAACCGTCTTCCAAGTCCCATTCAGTGTCAACTTCGTTGGCATCGTCTGGAAGTCCCTTGAAACGGTTGTATTGAACTCTACGTGCGTTTCTGATTTCAGAGACCGAGGTGAAAACCAAGAATGGAGCATACAACACCAAGAGAATGTAGTGGTTGATCTTCTTGAAGCTCTTTCGGGAAAGCCAGAAACTGAAAGGAAGCGTGAGTCCAAAGAACTCGATGAGGTTGAATGGTGGGATGAACAAGTCGACATCTGGAGATCTGATGTATCTAAGAGTCTTAGAAGCACTAAGTGCCAAGTACTCATCAGTAGAACGAGCCACAATTTGAGCGTAGGAACTATTGAAAAGTGCACCCAAGATGTTCAACAAGATCACAGTGATGATGAACACAAATACGTAGTACAAGATACCAGAGTACGGAGGAGCGAGTTTCTCAAACGCACCAAAGTCTGAGCCTCCAATGATGGTCTTGACCATGGAGTGGAGCAAGACTCCGGTCTTGTCACCGTTACCATCAGCAGAATCCAAACCTAAGAACCCTTGGAGGAACCCGATGATGATAATGAACAAGAGAGTGAAGAAGAGAATGGATTCTTTCATCATTCTCTGGATGACGACAATCATAGCACCAACAAACCGTTGGGAGTCAAGGTAAAGAAGCAATCTGGACCACATGAATGGGGCAGCACAAGACAAGATCTTGTACGAGACCTCACCATAGTAGAACCGAGGCTCGGAACCTCTTGGTTTGGTGGTAGCAATGATACGCACGACAAACGACACCAAGATCAAACTGTACATGGTGTCGTTGAAAGCGTTCCAGAAACTGAAGTAGTTGAACCCCACGTGGTAGAACTTGATGGTCTCATCCAAGGCAAAACCAATGGTGAACAAGTAGTACACGTACTCAAGACCGTTTGGATGGAACGAGTCATGAGTGTTCAACACGTAAGTGAAGAGAACAAGATACATCACCGAGAAGAACATCTCGATGTAGTTCTGGTACATAGGGGTCTTCAACCGGTTAGGGTTGAAGTGAGCAGCAAGCTTGGACTTGTTAACGTCTTCGTAGATCACGTAACTCTGAGGATCTCTTGCCGACTGGACAATCCAACCACGCCACAACCATTTCATACATCTTTGGTAACCGGAGGAGCCAATCACCGCGATGGAGTGTCTGTCGACAGCAAGCTCAAGGGCAGACACTGGAGCGGTGTCGCTGTCATTAAGGGAGATGGAGTATCTGCGACAGAGCATCTGGATGAACAAGTAAGTCTCATCCTTCTGGGACTCGATGACAATCTTAGCAATCTGCTGAGCAGCGTTGTAACGAGCAAGGTAGATCTCAGCATCGTGGAGATTGAGGTCAGCAAGCTGGGAGTACCAGTTGGTGACGGTAAGAAGACAGAACACAATACATGCTCTGTATTTTCTGGACGAGGTGTTAGGCTCGCCGTCGCCTTTACCACCACAAGCTTCGTAGGCAAGCTGGATGACCTTTGGCGTGAGCACGGTGTCCAAAGTCGAAACAGGGACCTCAACTGGAATGATACGGTCAATCAAGTTCTTAAGGTTCAAGGCAATACGAAGCACCTGCCGTGGGTTAGGAGGAAGGTACAACTTGACCTCGGTCTCAGTGGTAGGGAGAATGTTGCTCTCGTCCTCAGGGATGTCTTCCGCCATGGTTGGAATTTAAGGGTCTCAGAAGTGAGAAGCGGGATGCAATATTTTTAAACAGGGGAGAATTTACACTGATGATCTGCCCCAGGGTAAGATGAAATTCGGTTCAGGGTGCATTTTTCCATGCCTGTGGTAGGAGGGTGTGGGGGCCCGATTGGGGTCGGGCGGGGGTTTCTGAAGTGACGTTGCGCGTCTGGAGTGGGCTGGACATTTACCCAGCTGGGCGGGTCTTGGTTAGCTTGGCGGGAGACATTTACTTAGACGTGGGCGGGTCCTGGTGGGTGGGGAGAAAGTAGGGAGGACTCAACAGAATACGATAGGAAATTAATTGATGAGAGAAGAGATGGGAAAAGCAAATGAGAAGTGAAAATGTTAATGAAGTAGAATGTAAGAAGATAAGGGAAGTAGTAGGAGAGAGAAGCGGTAAGAGAATGTGATGGGAGTCAGTGCGCTGAGAGAAGGCAGAGAGACGAATGAAAAAAACAGAGAGTAGAGCGAGACGAAAAAGTAAGACCAGAGGAGAAGCGCAGAAAAAAAGAGAAAAAAAGAGAAGAAGTGAGGAACGAATGGAGACGAAAAGCAGAAAAAAATTGAGAAAAAATGAGAAAAAGTGAGGAACGAAGTAAGATGCAAAGCAGACGCAAAGCAGACCAAAAGCACACGAAAAATAGAGTGACAGCCACCAATGTAAGACACTCAACCTATCAATGAGGAGAAATGTCAAACCCAGTAGAATCACAAGAACCAACAAATTGAGAAACACCGACAAAAAATTCAACAAAACACCATGAGAGAAAAAAATGATGAAAAATTAGAAAAATAGAAGCAAAAAAAAGAAGACGGTGGTCAGACCCACCAAACCCAATCAGAAAAAAGTTCGTGGGCGATAGGCAAGATTAGTTGGGCGGCTTCATCCGGTTTCGAACGGCTGTGGGCGACAGGCTCCCTGCGGGAGTGGGCTGCGCCATGTAGAGTGTCCGCCATACATAGTTCCGAAATATGATAGAAGGTTTTGGGAGCCAAGAAATATTATGATGACTCTTGAAAAAAGTTTCGGAGTAACTGCCGCGGGAGTTTGTAGGTCAGAAATGAAAATTAATGGTGGATAATAGGAATTGGTTAGTTTCGGTGTTACTACAGTTAATCTTGAGAGCATTGTGTAGATTAGGAAGGTATACGGAACACTGGATCAAGGAGTTGAGTTTAAATGATCCGGGCCGAGCCAACCTTGAATATTGAATAGGAACATGGAAAGCAGGAATTTTGAGTATTGTATATATAAAAAGTAGTTGATCGTTAATGTGGATGTGTCGGTAATGGAACTAGTCATTTGCTGATCTAGTTGTCCAAGTTGAGGTCTTGTTTTCCATTATCGTCAGATGGTACCGCATTCTTGTGGTTACCAGTGAGTGGACCGACATGGCTGGCTTTCAAACGGTACTCTGCAAAGTTCTTGAATTTGGAAGCAGCAGCGGTTTGGGTCTCAGTAGAGGTAGCAGACTCGGCAGCATTGGCCACTTTTCTCACGGTAGAGAACGATCTGGCTGGAGTGAGTCTAGTAGAGACTCTAAGAAAACGGCAAGTGCAAGACATTTTAGTGGGAAGAGTTTAGCTAGTTTAGGTGGAAATGGGAAGGTGCAATTGGTATAAGTGAGTAAGTAAATAGTTGAGTGAAAAATTTGAAAACCTGCGATCTGGGTGCCTTTAATATTCACCACTGATTAGAAATGCATAAGATAATGTTGTCATGTCATGATCGCAGCCTCGGAGTTAGCCGGCTAGGAAAAATTTGTCGAGACAATTGCACGTGGCGGCGGCGGCCCGTCCACAACCTCGAGGGGCCGCGGCCCAGGGGCATGGTTATCGCTGGGCGGAGTTGCGGTTGGCCGGGGGGACTCCGCTTGGGACCACTGGGTGAGGGGTGCAAACTTTATGCAAACTCACAGAATAATGTGGATTGCAAGGTCGCTGAAACTAGTGCCAAACTCCAGGGGCATGGACTTTTGGTCATACCGGTACACTATCTGGCATTTCTGGAAATAGCTAATCTTCAGTGCGTCCGAGGCCTCACGCATGCGCTTAAGATGCTGGTGCTTGACCAGTTTCTCAGTGTCCAGGAACTGGCTGAGCATCCGGGCCTTGGACTTTCTGTTTCGTCGTCGAGACCTGTGGCTGACAAACCCGTCCTGGGTCTCATTAGTGAGACCGGGCCGAGGCTGGTTCGGGTCTAGTGTCTTAACTGCTTGCAAATCCTTCTCCTCATCCTCTGCCAAAATCGTCAACCCAGCAAGGTTCGGGTATGTTTCCACAAGCTCCTTTAGTCCTATCCTTCCGGTGTGGGTCTGCACATTGTTGCAAATAAGCACCCTGGGCCGAGCCTGCGCCACCAGTTTCTCGAGCACCACGATCGGCACATGTGGCATGAAATACACCCAGTGCCCAGACTCTGGTGTCCGCTCGTCCTCACCCACACGGTAATGGTATTTTTTCTCAAGTAAATTTTTGTCTAGTTCATTAAAAACTGGGTCAAATAATGACACCTGCCCCGCCTCGATCTTCAATTTCTCTGCTAGACATTGAAGATACCCCAACTGAATCCTGGCTGCCAGTTCTTGACTCGGCAGTCCTAGTGCAAGACACCGGATACCAGTTATAGGTTCACCATCAACAGGAATGGCCTCTACTGATTTCTCAAAAAAATCTTGGGCCACAATCGTAGCCTTGTGTTTGTTTATTTGGTCTTCCAACCATTCAAGGTTCGAATCACTCAAGATCGTTCGATCGATATATTTCTTCATTCATCTGGTTGTTCCGTGAGGCAGAATATTTTTTCAATGCAGTCTTGGCTCGATCTGTAGATGTTACTGGATGGACGGTTACTGAGCAGGGACGGAAGAGAATAGAATGGCACTATTTTAAAAATTGCTAATTGATCTATACGTGGTTCAAACCCCACTACGAGTCTTAATTCTCTAAAAAATAATCTTAACGTTCCAATACTTGGACACTCCCCCTTGAGTGTCACTCATACACCCACTTACTAGGTATACACTTTTTCTATGAGGCTGGATTTTTCAATGCACACTCTTCGATCCTCTAACTTTTGGTCCGTCTCTTGCATTTCTCTGCTGCATAGACACTGTCTCTAATATTCCAACCCCTACAACAATCCCCACTTCAGTATGTCTTCGATGGTCCAGTTTGATCATCCGATCTACTCAATTCTTGAAAACAAAGACTTTGTGCTAGCTTCGACTTCGCCTCGACGGCAGGAAATCTTGAGCAAGTTGGGGTTCAATTATAGAGTGGTGCATTCGAGCTTCCCTGAAGATCTAGATAAGTCAAGCCACACCCCCGAGCAAGTAAGTATATCCTAGTGTGACCACGGAGAAATTCGGGGCACTTGCACAGTGGTGAATTTGTTATCGAGCCAATCGTAGTGTTTTCTGTGGTATCACTAACATCAGTATGTTATGGCTACTGCTACTGCCAAAGCAAAGGCAGTACTCCACAATGAGAATGCCAAACCATACATCATCCTAGCAGCTGACACAATCATTGTTGCCGATGATGTCATTTATGAGAAACCTCGCGACGAAGCTCATCAATATGAGACTTTGAAAAAGTTCAGGGACTCCAATGCCAAGATGTTTGCTAAGACTGCAGTGGTGGTAATAATACCTGATCCTAGCTCTGACAACTACAGAATCAACACCCATCTAGAATCGACCCAGCTATTCCTCGACACAAAAAACCTTACGGACGAGTTCTTGCAATTGTATGTTGACTCCCAAGAAGGATTATCTGCTGCTGGAGGGTTCAAGATCCAAGGTGCTGGTGGGTTATTGTTCAGCAAGATTGAAGGTGATTACAGCAATGTTGTGGGACTACCATTCACCAGCACATTCTGGTTGATCCACGACAGTTTACTGGGCAACTAAGAATACCTTTGTAAATCTTAATAGTTTGTTTTCAATCATTTTTGCATCTCTTGTTCACTTCTAGTTGTTGTAGCTGTTGATTCCTGTGCTGCCAATGTAATGATCCGGGTAACTTCTCCATCAATTTCCAAGATTCACAGAATGCAGTAGTTAGCATAGTAAAGACCAAACACCATGGTGAAACTCAAGTTGAAGAGTAGTATTGTATCACAAGATCAATCGCTGAGTAATCAGGGAGGGTCCAAGAAACGGAAATTGAAAGTGAGGATCAAACCTCCTTCAGCTTCGGAGACAAATGCTAAGACAAAGACCCATCGGTTCAGTACCAATGGCAACAACACAATCAAATTAAAGCTCAATCAAGGGGCAGAATCTTCAGGAAAAAAACGTGATAAGGTGCCGACAAAGATCAAGGTGATGCCTCGGATCCGATTCAAAGTGCTAGGAGACGGGTATGATTCAGAAGCTCCAGATAAAGAAGAGGAACCATTACTTGAAGAAGGTATTATTCTACGACTCATGAAAGACCCCGAACTTGATTACGTGAAACAGTGCATTGACCAAGAGGATTTCAGTGGGATCAGTATTCGATGGAAAGATTCACGGAGAGCAGTATTAACTCTTAATAACTCGTACTATTTGGCCAAGCTTGTGGATCTTCCATGTATATTAGAAGGACACAAATCGGTGGATCGTAAAAGTATTTTCAAGACCATCGATATATGCCAGATGTTGTATGTGTTCCAGAAGATTACCGAGGCGCAGTATGAAGTGTTTTTGAATTCGAATAATGATGATGAAGAAGAGTTGGAGGCCGGAGGTAACGAAGAGATTCTACAAGAGATCGACGAGGCGTACAAACGGATAGACGACGCGCATGTGGACGGGCTCACGCCTCCAATGAGAAACGTGCGGCGCAGTCGGTTCAAGCCGACGTTGAATATCAAGAACGTCGAGAAGATCGAGAACAAAGTGGAAGAGTTGCTTCGGTTGGACGACGAGGCAGAGACTGTGCAGTTGGAGTTGATGGGCGAGGGAGAGTACAAAGAGCGGTACGTCAACTTTGTGCATACGCCGACAAGCGGGTTTGGACCGCTTGGACCTCCGTCGTTCAATGCAGACAGTGTTCCTGCTGAGGTGCCTGAAGAAGAGGAAGAGGAGGAAGAATTAGATGTGGAGGTCGAGGGAGAAGGTGACCTTGAGGATATAGAGAATGAGTTGGAGAAGTTTATGGAGAGCATGGATAATGACAACCAGAGTGAAGATGAAGAAGACGACGATGATGAGGATGACGAAGATCAAGATGAGGATGGAGCAGCTGATGAAGGTGAACAGCTTCAGCAACATAATAAAATACTTAAGGAGGAGATCAATGAGTTGCAGGCGACAATCACTGACAAGGAGAGTAAACTTAAAGGTATTCTTAATGAGATCTTGCGTAACCGTGTGTTAGACACTGTGCAACGGTTGAAGAAAGAGTTGGAGATGAAGAAGAGACAATTGAGAGTCGAGGAAGAGAAGGACCAGCGTATGAATGACACTGCAGTCCAAAAGGAGGAAGACGAGGACGAGGATGAAGATATGGAAGATGAAGATGAAGACGATGTGGAGGATGAAGACGAGGAGGATGGAGAAGATGGAGAGGACGGTGAGGATGGAGACAATGACGGAGGTAAAGACGAGGAAGATGGAGAGAATAATGGAGAAGAGGACGATACGTATCTTGATGATTTGTTCTGAGGGGGTGGTGGGGTGCTGTCGAAGGATGGAAGTGGTGAGAGGTGTGGAGAGAATAATGGAGAGGAGGGAGAGTATAATAGAGAAAAGATTGATATATGCTTTGATGATTTTAAGGAAGAGGTTAGAACCAATAATGAAGACGTTGCTACGTACTTGATGCTGGTGTTCAGATCAGTAGGCAGATGTGAGTTCTGAAGTTGATTACTTTTGGACTGGAAGTAGGTAGTATTGGGAATAATGCATTGGGTTGCTTAATGAGATTGTGTAGAGGCTGAGGAGGAAGGAGGAACGTGGGAGGAACTTCGAAAGACTTTAAAATGAGGACTAGTTTTTGAGAGAGGAGCTAGGGAATAACAAGCTGAGAGGTTCTACAGAGCAAGTCCCCGTAGGAGCAAATCAAGAGTGCGATAATTGTGCGTACTGAGATTCGATTAGGTGGGGAGCATAACGCATGGGTAGATGAGTACAATATTAAGTAGATTGCAATTAATGAAATGAGGCACGCTGACTAAGGGTCAACAGCGAAAGGGCAGGGGTCTGTTAAAGCGAGACAATAGAGTAATAAAGAATGGAAGAGTCAAAGAGCAACAAAGACACGGCGGCCGATGAAAACAGTAACTGGGGTAGTGAGAGTTGAACCTAAAAAGGCAGTTAACAGTGGTGGGGAGGCAGTGAAAGCCGGGTTTGACAAGAGGAGGCCGATTGACGAGCTCGCGTAGGCAGAGTTTTTTTTCAGTTGATCGCTGTGGGTTACTGGGATGTGAATACCGAAGAAGTGGGGCCGGGGAGGAGGAGGAGGGTGGAGTTAAGGAATGATGAAGGAGGGACGAATAAATTGGAAGTAAGGAAGAAAAGAGATGGAGGTGAACGTAGGTGGGTGAGGGTGAGGGTGAGGGTTTGCAGGGATGTGGAACAGTGTGGACATCCAAGCAGCAGGAATATCCAGATCGTGAGGTAAGTGTGCAAGTTGTCAAAAGGTGCAAGGGAGTGTAAGGAAATGCCGAATGCTACTGATCTGTACGGACCGGTGGGGTGACTGTGGGAGAAGGAAGTGTGTAGAGAATAAGTGAGAAGGTGATTTGAAATAGATTCAAATAGATTGAAGTAGACAGATCAAAATAGATTTGAAACGGAGTGCAGTAATATGGTAGCCCGAGATTTCAAAGTAAGACACTGGGTGGTCTCAGGATCATCATATTAATAGACTACTGACATTGGAGGGCTACTCAGTGTGGTATTGGAAAATGCATGATTGGCAACCCGTGCGTGAGTCCCTATTAGGAGTGCACCAGCAGTAAAAGAAGCTTACCAGTTGGTCTGTGATACCGACGACAACAACAGAACAAACATAAAAATACTGCTCTACCACTGACATGGTTTAGAGGTCACCGGTGGAGAGTGGTTGTGCGATGTTTTAGATCATGTACCCTTAGAGTTAGGCCCGCAAATCATTCCCAACCAGTAATTGGCCGACACGGACGATAATAAGTTATTACGCAGGAATGACCAGGAGCAAGGGAGACGGTGATTGTGTCTTAGAAGTGGGTGGATACATACCTCAACTACCACATCGACATCGACGACGACCTCGACCACGACTTACCAAATATAATCTCACAATTAAATCTCTGTAGACGTAGCTCACCTCTCCATGGCTTGCCCGTACGCCAACCCACACCCACACCCACCCACCGCACTGCTTCCCACCCTCCTCCAGTTCCCAGCCAAGACGTTGGTGAATGCATGCGGGCTCGCACCCTCTAGGCGGTGAGCCACGGCTCGAAATGAAACCACGATTATTCCTGGATCCAGGCCCAGGTGCGACAACCTGCTACAACCCGAATATTTGCCGCCACCAGCAAAACCAGTCCAGTGTGAATTCTGGTTCAAAAACTGTCCTGGCTCTGTTACTCACCGTTCTCGTTGCTCGTTGTCAGCTGCAGCCGGTCCTCCTCTGCAAAATTAACTCTGGGCAAGGCCTCCCAAAGTCGGGTTTTCAATCAGTTGTAAATTCCACTCCATCTTTGTTTCTGGCTCCACCTCCAAACTCCCCACTGCGCTCCAGCACCGACCCCCAACTCCCCAAGGCTCCCCCAGCTGCCACTGCGTATCCTGACAAGCTCTCCTGTGTTTGTCCGGCACCGTTTGCTCGTTGGCGAGGCTCTCCCCGTTGCCATGTCGTTGCCCAGCCACTGCCACCTCCACCACTCGGCCCCTGCCGGCGCCCTTGCGTTCAACGTCAAGCTCTCCGACGACCTCCTTGTCCGGCTCCACCAGGCGTCGCCAAAACTCGTGATATCCAATGGAAAACCCAGAATAAAACTCGTCCACCCTGACGGCTCGGTGTCTTACTTGGATCTGGCCTTCGCTCCCGAATCTTCCAAGGTCAAGCTCTACTCCCAGTCCGGTGCCGACAACTACACCCTCGCCGGCCAGGTAGTCTCACGCTTGACGGTTGCATCTAACGGACTTCGTAGGGCCAAGTCTGGTACTGAATCCAAACTCTCTGAATCTCCTCTGGCCCTGTTGTCGTCTTCCGAATCGCCTCCAAACAACTCGGCAGCGTCTTCCGCAAGCTCCACCTCCAGTATCCCCAAACGGCCTACCAAATTGGTGGCCATCTCTGGCTTGAAATCAAAAACCTCCCCTGAAACTCGTATCATCCACTTGTTGGCTCTCGGACCAATCTCAATCACCAAGATCCAGACCCGGTGCAGAATAGATTCCGGCTCACTAGTGGAAAACATCTTGAGGTCTTACGGCGAGGTGCTTACCAGACACTCTCTTGCGTACCAGCAGGACTCTTACTTCACTTACGACAACTTCCCGAACGGAGCAGGCAGGGCCTACGAGCTCCCAGAAAGCGTAGAGCATATCAGCGACAAAGCTGACAACGACTTGGACGAGAAGTTCTATATTTTGAAAGACTCGGCGTACCAGTACTTGAAGATCTGGGACTGGAAATACTCCCAGGCTCAGAGAGACAGTGTTTTGAAAAACATGGCCAATGCGTTCGACCGTATGGAATTGTCTGAGTCAGACCCGATCCGCCGTATGCTCATCAACCCTCAGATTCTCTCGCAGAACTTGAAACAGCAGGAAAAGTTGAAAGAAGAGTTGAAGAAGAAGGAGTTCGAAGAAGAGCAGCGTCGTCAGGAACAGATCCGGCTTGAAACTGCCAAGAAAATCGAACAGCAGGACAGAGCTAGAAAACTCAGAGAAGAGAAACTCCAGCCCTCCAGACCAGGTGTCAAGTCTCGTAAACCCGAACCGGTGCCTGTGAAAGAATCGTCATCTCCTAATCTAATATCCAAGTTGGGCAAGACTGCTTCCAGCGAACACAAGAAATCTCTATTGAGAACAGGGTCCTGGAACAAAAACGACTCTAAACTGGACACCAAGGAACTTTCCACTGCCTCAGCTACTGCTTCTCCTCGTGCCAAACCTGTAAAAGCTTCTCCTTCCAAGAAAGCACTCTCTGCTTCTCCAAACTTGTTTGCCTCGACCACCGTCAACTCCAAGGTCCGCAAGCGGAAAAATGGGTCTGGCGAATACGGCCCAAGCTCGGACTCGGATTCCGAGGACGACGAGGTCGCACCGTTGCGCTCTCGGGCTCTTGCACATGCTGCTAAGACCGCCACTGTGGTCGCCAGCGCAACCGAAGAGTCTGTCAAGAAGAAGCAAAGAACCGTGTCTGGTTCCGGTTTCACCTCGTCCTCGTCCTCGACGTCCACCTCGTCCGTCAGCAAAAGCTTGCATTCGCCGTACGACACTTCTCCGTTGAGCGGCGACGCCTCGTCGCCAGAGCTCGACGTCAGCAACCACGTGCACTCCAAGTACGTGATCTCCAACATCTCGACGTCCAAGACCTCGGTCAAGGAAACTGCGCCTAGCGAGCCGGCTGCTTCTGCCGCAAGCAGCTCCAAGGACTCCTCGGGTCCTCTGCCTCAGATGGTGCAGTTGGCCTACAAGTTCAGAGAGAAGTACGCCGAGTACCGCAAGCTCTACAACTTCATTGAGAAGAACAAGCATAGAATAAAGAAGAACAGCAGCGCAGGCAAGCGAGACACTGCCTACAGTAATGACATGTACTTGGAAGACGTCAAGCGAGTCATCCAGCTCCACAACGAGCTTACGTTGTGGAAGAAACGGCTCTGGAGTGTCGGCAAAGAATCGTCAGCTCAAGCAAAGAGCCACAGCAGAACCCCCAGCGCAAGCTCCAAAACCCACAGTGCTTCAAACAGCATTTCCAAGTCTGACAAGCCTAAACGGCCAGCCAATTCTCTGGCCAACAACAGTCCTCACCATTTGCCTAATAAGCCCTCGATCAGTCGGGTGGCCAAACCCACAGGACCAAAAAGCGACCTTTTAAGTAAACCTCGGCCTCACGGCCCTCGCACTTCCAAGTTGTTCCAGTGACATCTACGCTTCAGTGAGGCAATGTCGTGCGGGAGCAGGTACAAAACAATCTTGAAACGTCCTTAGCATACTCTTTTCATCACCCATACAGACCGAAAAGACTTATTTAATTTTTGTTTAATTTCCAGTTTGAAGACTCTCATTTTCATTTCTTACATACAATCATTACAGCAGTTGATTTTGGTGGTGTAGGAGGTTAGTGGTGAGAGATGTACACCATGGATGTGGATATATCATGTGGATGTATCAAAGATAACCATTGAATCATGGTAGAAGTTTTATTGGTTACGAATATTAGATAAGCATCAATAAGTGTGAGCCAAGTGAACCAAGGGTGAACCCCTGCTAATCACACTAGTCAAAAGAGAATATTATATAAAATGTCAGAGAACTTCGACTAGAAATGGTCCGGGTAATTGTTGAATCTGGTATGCTCTAGTAAGAGACAGAGACACTCACTCACCAGCGACTCCCCAATCTGTAGACGAAATCACAAGCAAACTCAAACATGGCTGTGTTGAGAATAAAAGCTTGGTTTTAAATACTGGCGGAAGAATACGCTGGGAAATTCTCAGAATCATGGATAACCCTGGTGTTTAAGTTTATTCCCCTCTATCTTGCAACTTTATCTGGCACAGCTTATCAATTTGCCACTACCGATAGAGGAAAGTTGCTTGGAACACGATTGCAGTCTACAATATAAGAAACCAAGCACATACAATAATATCCGAATACCGTCATATAGTATAGCACCTCAGCAGAAGACTTGAGTGTCAGCAGCTCTGGCAAGCAGCAAACCAGATGTCAAAATGTACAATTGCGTCTAGCAGAAGAGGAGAGTGCATGATCGTGCATAACAACATGCCGGAGTTGCCCTGATATTCAGTTAAGAAGCAACAGAATCACCAGGCTCTACGACAGTGGCAAACATCTTGCTGGCTGTTGCCTTGGACAATTGCTTGTTGTTGCCTTCGACAGTAACAAGCACCGGCCAAAGTTCAAGCACTTGGGAAATCCAAATGGTCACACAAGTCGAAGAAGTTCTTCTTGACCCTGTTTCTGAAATTCTCCAACACCGGCAAGCAATCCAATTCTGTTTTCAAGTTGTTTACTTTGGCCTGGATAAGCCCTCCCATGATAGTTCTGATAGCGTCGTAGGACAAAGCAACGGTGGTGTTTTCCGAGGTGTTGCTGTGGATATCTGCAGCAGCAAACGGGATCCCGATCTCTTCATCACGCTTGCTTTGGAACGTGCAGCTATCGTAATTGATGTTGTACACCTTGTTCTGTAGATAGTACGTGAACTTCTGTTTCTTATGATCCACTTTCTCGTACTTCAAAGTGTGGATAGCCTCGCGGATCTTCGAGTGCTCTGCGGCTTCGTCCAAACAGTCCGGAACGTGTAAGTAATCTTTGATCACCTCCTTGACCGAGAAATGGTCAAGGTCGTCAGGAATAGGGATCTTCTTCCATACCTCGACCGTGGTGTTGAAATCGTTGTCAACTACAAATAAAAGAATCGTCTTGTAGCTGTGAGGCCGCTTGAACCGCGAGTACGAGTTTTCGATTTTGTACCGCATCTTGCCGAGATTCTCGGTGGTGGTGACCTCAAGTGCAAACAACGGCTCGTCAGGAACATCGGGGTTCAAGATAATCCCGTCGGAAACAAGTAACAAGCCTTTGTTTAAGGAACCCTGCTTCTTCTTGCTCTCAAGAAGGATCGGCAACAACCGTTTGAGGTCGAAGTACGGGATGATCAGCTTGCGGTTCTCTGCAATGCTCCCTTTATTGTTCACGTTGTACAAAGTAAGAAGAATCTTCTCTGCAATCAAGTGGACAAACGAAGGGAACGAATACACAAGCAATTGCAGCTCGTCGTCATACTCGATCTTGACTTTGGCAAAATCAAACGAGTCTTTGCTCAAGTACTTTTCCACAAACTCATCAAAAGTACCGGTGGTCACCTCACCAATAGAAAACACAGAGTCGTCGGTGTGCCGATTGTTGACGGCACTCGACTCCAAATCATACTTTATAATCTCATAAATTGTATCTGCTGATAGTCCGCTCATAATTGTCAATGGAAATTGATTATCTGGTTCCTCGTTGAAGAATTAAAACGTGCTAAGATTCTCTCCTTATATCTGTGGCCTGGAGCAATGGCTGTCACCACCCCGCATGTGACATGCCCCGGGTAACCTGTCACGTTTGCATGGCCGGCCGCAATCCGAGGGCGGTGGCCCCGACGCCTGCGCGGGCTCGCAACCCGCCAATCGTTTTCTTCGAATATTTGTTTTTCTTTTCCATTAGTAAACAAAGAATCGGCCTGGCTACCAAGTGCAGAGTGTCTTCCTATAGTCGCAGCAGATTAGCCCCAGCCTGGAAGAATAGCGTTTGGAGAATTCAAAGCGATGTCAGCCGTCACCCGCAAGCGAACGGCCGACCAGTCTGTCAACGTAAGTATCGGATCTTAGACAACCTGGTGTTTTCCTTTGGAGATTTGTTTGTTTACCTTTTCGAAGGTGTCAGTGGTGGCCCTGTGGCTGTCCTCCCGTATAAAAAACAGGATCTGGATGAGCAGGTCAATTGACGGCCCGGTGCTGGGAGCAAGAATTATTTGTTTGCTGGTGTAATCCCTGGAGCCACGGCCCACGGGATCTGGTTCTAGTCCTTGTTCGTTTTTGCTCATTCTTTTTTTCTCCGCTTGCCGCAGGCGAGAACAAACTAGATCGGGGAGCTTGACCGTTAGTTGATGGGAGAGGAGCAATGTGGAGTATTGATTATTTTTGTTAAAGATTGTTTTTTGGGTCTTGTGGAGTTGAGTTGTGGATGTCAAATGAATGAATTTTGGGATTTACTCATTGTGGTTCATTGCTCAGTGCAGGATCTAGTTAGTGATCAATCCCAGCAATGCGTTTGGCCATGCACTCATAGACGGACTTGATCATAAAGAATGGGTGCTTTGATTTTTTAGACTGCTACTCGACAGTTTGGAATTATTTTCAGATTTAATTTCTGTTCGTTTTTTTTTTTTTTTTTTTTATTTATTGAGAACTACTTGATAATTACTAGTCTATCAATCTGGGCATCTCACCATCTTCCCATCTGATTTACTATCAATCACACTGATCTCAGCAAACCTCCAAACACCAAACACCAAACACAAACAAATACTAACTTACAGACCAATCTGGCGTACGATGATCCGTACGAGTTGACTAACGCAGTGATCTCTGCTCTTGTCAACCCTGAACAGCCTACGGTGGTTGCTCAGATGTATTCCAACGACAAGAACTCTGTGGCCGAAGTTCAGGCGTATGCCAAGATCGCAGGAAGAAACTGGACTTATTTTGTCAAGTCTCTTGACACTACTATAGGTAGAAACACAGATTTAACTAAACCCAACGAGAAACCGGTGGATATTGATTTGGGCCCTGCAAAGGTGGTGTCACGAAAACATGCGTTCATCAGTTATAATATGGTGAGCAGAGTATGGGAGTTGAAGGTGAGCGGTCGTAATGGAGCGAAAATCGATACCCAAAGAATCCCTTGCGGCGAGAACGCTCCTCCAACGGTGTTGAATTCAGGAACCGTCATGGATATAGGCGGAACCCAGATGATGTTTATTTTACCCGATACCACCCCCAAGATCGCTCAATCCGTCATCAATATGACTGCTTTGAAAGTACCGGGATTGGCAGAGTATGCCAACAAACGACCAAACTTTGGAAGCTCGTACTATGGTGAAAACAACGGCCAGCCTAACAACCAGCTTACTTTCAGTAACACTTACCAACAGCCTCAGCATATGCCTGGCGTAAAAGGGTTTATGTATAACAAACCAGCAGGCGATAGTCAGTACTACAATGGCGGACAAGGATCCAATGGAGCCAATCTTTTGTCGACCATGAAAGCGTCGCAGTCAGGATTTGCTCATCTCGACACCGATTTGTCGAAAGAAGAAAGTAAAGATATCAAACCACCGTTCTCGTATGCTACGATGATCACACAGGCGATTCTATCAAATGAAGAAGGAGTGTTGTCGTTGTCGGAGATCTACGATTGGATTGCGTCCAACTATGCTTTCTATCGGTACAGTAAAGCAGGATGGCAGAATTCCATCAGACACAACTTGTCGTTGAACAAGGCGTTTGAGAAGGTTCCAAGAAAGCCAAATGAACCAGGGAAAGGTATGAAATGGCAGATAGCAGACTCTTACAAAGAAGAGTTCCTTAGAGGTCTTGCCAATGGGTCGATGTCAAAGATACGAAGAGGCAGTAGTGTGTCTAGACAATTGCAGCTTCATTTGGCAATGCACAATAATTTGCCAGTGGGGTTCAAAGAGAAGGGTCAAGGTGACGGTCCAGAGACTCAGAATCCGGGGCCACAAGCGTACGAGCTTCCTCCACAACAGCAACAGCCGCCGCAGCCGCATCAGCCACAACAACAAGGGTCTCAGCCACAGCCTGGGCTTCTTCGGCCACCTCAAGGCGTGATACATTCTGGACCTAACCAGCAGAACAACGGTGGTTACAACAACAAGGGGTTCTCATATATGGTTGCGGCAGCCACTGCTGAAGGAACGAACCCGAACAGTAAGCTGCAGGGACCTCCAGAGCAACGGATGCTTCCTACTCCAGAGACGTCGGCAGGAAACCGGAACTCGGTGCTTGGAGACAGTAATGTGAACAGTAATGCAGAGAACGAACGGGTGAAAACTCCGTCGCCAAAGTTGGCGAGAGTGTCGACGAACTCCAACAAGGAGAACTCAAGAAACGACGGGAATGGTAATGGGATTGATCTCATGAGTTTCTCCAGTCCTAGCAAGGGATACACTGTGAGTGCATTGGAAGCTTATACTCCAGAAAGAGGATCGTCGAAGAACGGTAAGCGAGGAGACTTGAAGAAAGAATCGGGAGAAACCAAGCATGCTGATGGAGGACCAGATGAAGAAGCGAAATCGCCAGCAGGTGATGGTAACGGAGCACAAGCCTCGCCAGCTATTTGGAACTTTGTGCAGTTCACAACCCCATCTGGACAGACACCAAAGTTCAAGGGAGGCAGAGACGATATTGAGAAAGACGGAATCAACGGCAGCCCTATCCAGCAGCGGAAAAATGCAATGAACAAGATGTACGGCGAGGATAACGAGTTGAGCGACTTGAAAGGGGTTGACCTTGTGAAAGGGTTTAAGAAGTAGGCAGGGAGAGTGAAACCCTGCGGGAGGCTGAAAATGGGCTGGTTGACTGTGGAGTCCGTAGCAAGTGAAACATGAGGTTTTGCTATCAGCGTGTACATTATAGCTCAAGGTCGATGTACTCGAGAAGAGTAGGTGATTATTGATACGAGGATGCACGGAGCATTTTAGTTGATGATACCATTACGACGAAATCATATATGACAAAACTAACGAATGGGTGTAGGATGTAGTAGAGACCAACCGTATGAGTACAGGACGATGATGTAATAAGGAGATTCGTAAACACTTAACCACAGAAGACAAGTGAATCCAAATTGAGGTGATGGCAACCAAGTGAATCCAGATTGAAGCGGTAGATCCCTGTTTGGAAGTTGGTCTTAGGATCAATCTGGGAGGATCGATTCGGAAGTGGTTCAGTAGATCGATTTGGAAGTGGATCAGAATTTAGAGGTAAAACAGTTTTGTTTTAGTAGATCAATTTAGAAGTGAATCAAGAAGTGAGTCAAGGAGTGAATCAGGAAGTGGATCAGATATGGAAATGTTTTAGTGGATTACCGGGCCGGTAGACAAGTGATTACAGAGATGTTTGACTAAGTCAAAATTAGAAGGAGGATCGTGGAGATTGTTTTAGAGGAATAAGTAGTACCTGAGTAGATCTTAGCGATGCATGATGTAATCTAGGAGGTGGGTGGGAGTATTTTAGTGGGTAGTAAATGTGATTACGGAACGGTTAGAGGATGTGAGGGAGGATGTGAGGAAGGATATGAGGTGGAGGTGTGATACGGAAATGCAGAGGGGTTTAGAGGAGATGCAAAGAATGAGAGGTAGAGGAGATGTAGAAGTGTACAGAGGAGCAGTGCACAGAAATGTAGAGAGGGAGTGCACAGAAATGCAAACCACAAGCATAGAAACAATGTGCATGTCTAACCAAAGCCTGGAAGCGTTCAGATGATTTTGAGATTTTGAGTCTAGACAACTCGTAAAAGTTGATTAAGAAATGAAAGACACACAGGACAGGGCACACAGAGGGATGGTTCAGATCGATCTAGATGGAATCCGTGGCTGAATTTAAGACAGTAGAGTTGTGAGTAGGGTTGTGAGTAGAGTTATGAGGGAGTGCAGAATTGCGACATTGCGACAGAATCACGAATGGGTGGAGCAGTGAAGTTGAGAAGCAGTGAAACAGAAGGAGCCAAGATGAGGCAGTGAAGCAGATGTATACTAGAAGCGAACCAGTGAAGTGAACCAGGTGACACTAACCGAACATCATTGATTGACAAGACTACAGCAGGTACTAATTGTACAGATCAGCCAGACGACCAAAGCTAGTAACCACCAACTGAGACCCTGGAGTGAACCCGGGGCAACCGGCTGAGACACCACAACCAATCGGTAGCACAGGAACCCAAACATGCTGTGGCAGGCCAAGAAAATACGACCCGAAAAATCAGGCTGACCAGGGGCCGGAATATCCAGGGCGATAAAGCTATTGGGTGGTGGGAGGTGCGCCTCTAGTGGAACCCAAATTCCAACTCTAATTGCAGCCCTAAAACCCAGAACCCTACAGGCCCACGCCTCAAGCGGCCTAAAGTCAAACTGGCCACAGCCCACCACCGAGATTTGCCCTAAGCAGAAGAGCTTAGAGAAACTTAGATGGTTCCACGTTTTCCCGAGCCAAACCATAATCCCGAGAACAAAGAGCCCTTGGGCGTATCAAGGGGAAACAACAAGTTTGCAGTGGGACGTTGATCGGCATTGATAACCGGTTTAGTGAGTAGCCGAGTTGAGGATAATCTGGGTGGGAAGTACTTGGTTAGCTGTTGGGATGGTTTGTCTGTGTTTTATTGTGTTGGGCTGATTAATTGGTTGGACTGATGGACTGTAGACTGTAATGCTAAACCAACCAGTAATAAACCAATCAGTAATAAACCACCCAATAAACCAACCCAGTAAACCAACCCAGTACCACTCCCCCTTCAAAAACGTTCCCGCCGTTTGCTATTGGCATTCGTAAATCCAATAAATCCTATTAGGCCTGTCCAATTCAATTGGTAACACTTGGCATGGTCTAAGACACTTTTAACAGTCCTGCGTGGAAGTCAGACATCCAAGGTTGCATGTCCTATTTTTACAGTTGACCACCCGCGCCTGTAAACTCAGACATGTCGTGTATTATTACTCATGACTGCTCATGACTGCTGGACCAACTTGCGACAACTTGCAAAAAACCAGCCCTCAACAACCCCGACTCTGCAACCTCTCCCCAGGTCCCTGCAACCGTTGCTGGCCGGCCCTCAACATTTTTGCACCGTGAATACTTCTATTATGGCCACCAGGTTTGTCCGCCGATCTGATCTACACACCGTTCTATTTAGCTAGTTTCTTGCTTATATGCACAATAGAGTGCTCTGGCTGTTGCATGAAGGGTGCACGCTTGTTCAGGTAGGTTTGAACTCTCACTCTCTTAGTTAGGTGACTCTGGGTTTTTTGCGGGAGATTAATTTCCCAGTGTTTTAGTGGGTTGACTGGTACTGGTGTTCTGGTGTTGTACTGTTGTACTGTGGTACCACTAATACTTTTCTGCTAGACAACACTACACCATCACACCACACTACTCACCCACTTCACTACTACCCCATTCTACTCCACTCCTCTCCACTACTTTACCCTCCACCACTCTTGCTCCCCACTAGTTTCCCGTAACTTAGTATTGACAAGTACTCAGATTAATTAAATATATCATGCAGCCTCTAGCAATATGATACCCATCTGTGTGTCTCTGGTTCTGTGCAGTGCTCCCCAGGGTTCTCCATCTCCCTGTCTAGACTGTTCTCCAAATGTCTGTCCAGACTCGATCTGCCTAGCTACCCTTGGACGCTGTCTCGAATTACCCTCACTGCTGGTAATCCCCCTGGTAACTCTGCTTGCCTAGGCTACTCAAATGTCTCATTGTAGGCCGCCCGTGTGGGCAGTTCCACGGCTTGTCCAACCCACTCAAGTTCCGCACCACCCTCACCATCCGCTTTTTTGACAATGGCTTCCCCACCATGATACTGCTGCGACAGGCTCTCATGGCAAACATTGCTCGTATCTTCGAACACCGTAATGAAAGTAGGTTTCTGCTGCTGGTGCCTTCGTTCTGTCTGATGAGATCCACAAGCTCATGGAAGTCCGACTGGTCAAACACCGTTCGTCGTGACATTGGCACCGATTGCAATCGAAGAACACTCTCGTCATTGACCACATCCTCAGTGATCTTGAACCCGTTCTTCTCAAACACTTCCATGTGCTCTAGTACCGTGATCTTCTCCACTGCACTCAAATGTAGCTCTTGAGGAACAACCAACCGTTGACTGTCAAACACCGTCTCTTTCGAGTACCGTTCAAAATTGTACTTCTCGTCAGAAGCATGCTGGTCCACAATAAGAAGCTCGTTATCTTGCTTCTTCACAATGATAAACCCCAAATTGAACTGGCCCACTATCTTCATGTCGAGAAAATCCAGTTTCTTGATCGACAATGTAAGCCGTTCTTCTGCATCTGCTGCATTGAAATCGTCAATATCAGCCAACATCTGTTTCGATTCCATTGGCTCATGCTTCTTGAACTTCCTGCTCTTCCATTGAACAGGGTCACTATCCACAGTAACCTCTAAGTTCATGGCACTCTGTTTCTTGTCAGTGAGAAACCGGTTCTCAAACTTCTCATGTTGTGCAGTCTCAATTGCTTCATTAATCAGACTACCAGTGACAACTTCATCATCTCGAACAGTAGTATCCATGGTAGTATCATCTGGCAACGTGGTGTTCTCATGATGACATGAACATTCACTGTCGATACTATGAGTATGCTGTTGACTTTCAGTAACCAGACTGTCTTTCAACTGCAGGGACTCGAGAGCTTCTGGGGTTTCCATCACTGCCTCCATTTCTTTATCTTCAACCTGCACTTGTTGCACTTGTTCTTGTTCTTGTTCTTGTGACTCTTCAACCTCGTCAACTTGTCCGTGTTTCAACTCTTCTTCCACATCATCTTCGCTTGCTTCATGCTCTACTTCTTTCTCCGCTTCCTCTGTCTCCTGCTCTTCTGCTTGCTGTGTCTCTTCCTCAACTTCCTCATTGGTACCTTGACCATCAACGTCATTCCCTTCACTAACAACCAAACTCAGCGAAACTTGATCACTCGAGCGATCATCACTCTTCTCTGGTAAACTCCTGTTCAACATCCCAAGCTTAGTTTCAGTACTGCCAAACTCTTTAACCAACTCATTAGCCAAAGTTGTAGCTGTTGTACTCTGGCTCACTTCTACTCCATCAATCTTGACTTTTAAAACCGCTTCTTCTGTCTTGACACTGCCCACTGGCAACATATGTCCTTTGGCATCGTACATCTCAGTAATCTTGTCTCTCAACAATTCCTGAATCATGTCCTCATGATGTAAATGGATGATCTTTTTGTCAGGAGTGACATTGACATCCAATATCAGAGGATCAGCTATGATGTTCAAGATAATGATAGGATACTGTAAACTGTTGTAACCGCGATACACTTCATTGATCCATCGACAGAGATGAGGTAGTAAACAGGGTCGAGAATTGACATAAGTCAATTGTCTGTCAGACAGGTTTCTGCCAAATCCAAAAGAAGAATCAGAAAGAAACCCGGTGAATCGCATTTGAATAGGCTCATCGGGGGCGGAATCTGGGGTGAAACACAATTCAAAGTCAACTGGAACCAAGCATCTCATCACTTGTGATCCATAGATCTGGATGACATTGTCTTTCAAAGAACTAGAATTGGTGGCAAACAAAAGCGATTTCGGTCCTGATTTCTTGATTCGGTACACTGCAATCTTGACATTCTCACAGATCACACAGTACGCTTGGATCTGATTAAGTGCTTTCGAGAACTCTCGCTTGATCAGCTTGGCAAATATCTTTCTTCTCACTGGGATATTTGTAAACAAGTCTGAAACAATGACACTGGTTCCTTTACGTCTTGTCACTGTCTTCTGGTCGATGATATTTCCTGAATGGTCGAATTCCAAACTGGTAGCTCGAGGAGCAGTTTCCTTGGTGGCAGTGATGATCTTCACATCAGCAACAGCACAGAGTGACGAGATGGCTTCACCTCTAAATCCATATGTGGTAACCCTCGACACATCTTCAAACGTCTCTAATTTCGAAGTGTGATGCTTTGAAGCAAGTCCATTAAAATCTTCACTTGATATTCCAGATCCATCATCATTGACTTCTATCGAGTCCAATCCACTGTCTTTAAACACAACGTCGATGTTCTTGGCGCCAGCATCAAGAGCATTTTCTATCAATTCTTTCACTGTGGTCTCTAAGCTAATAATCACTTGTCCTGATAATATCTTGTTGATATCTTCAGCAGAAGCAGCTTTAATTCGCGACACCATTATACCTGGACGCGTAACAAACTTGCATTTGAAATTATTTGGGCGGCGTCTTGGAGGGAAGTAGACAGGTTTGGGCGGGGTTGGCCATAAACATCTATGAGTTCCGTAAATTCATCTCGTGTCGCGTGATAGATTTTCAGAACTTCCTGGTAGAGAACAAGTTTGACTACTCTACTTGCAT